>PISX010001995.1:28881-93428 GCA_004024625.1 Mellivora capensis | reverse complement strand
TTCTCAGTGGACTAGAAATCTCTCCTCATGCATGTGTCTGCTTAGCAAACTCTTCATTCCTCGAGACTCAGTTTAGAACCTGCCTCTGCTGTGAAGCCTTGGCTGACTGCTCTGCCCTCCACCACACTCACAGCTGCTAGTAACCTCCATGTTCTGCACAGAGCAGCCTTACTGACCGCACTGTAAGCATTTGTTCCCCACCTATACGGGAAGACACATACCTGTTCACCTGTTGTCTTAGATCCTCATTGGTTGATGAATGAATTTCTCCTCTCTACCCCATCCCCAGTTCTCAAATTTCCAGTGAGAGATTGAGATAAGTTGACACATGTGGATTTAAAGTATGGATCCCAAAAGTTTACTCATGATTTCTCTTTCTGTCTCTTTAGTTGGAAGAATGAGGATGGGAGCTTAGAGATTATATATGACAAACTTTTATTATGGAATTGTTTGAACATTTTACAAAAAAACCACATTACTTTTATAATTCAAAAATGCCTAACTCAGGAACAGCCGATATAGTTCCATGTTTTCAGCTGTGATGAAAAGATCTTGGAACTTCATGTCTTGCTTTTTTCAACCACTTTACTTTCTGAATTATGTAAAGGGAAATCGGTCTTCTCCTTTTGAGTAAATTTTGCAGCAACTTCCAAGAATTTTATCCAGTAGCAAAAAAGAGGCTGTGGCCTCATCCATCCTTTTTTTTTTTTTAAGATTTTATTTATTTATTTGACAGAGAGATGAGAGGGAGGCAGAGAGAGAGGAAGGGAAGCAGGCTCCCTGCTGAGCAGAGAGCCCGATGTGGGACTCCATCCCAGGACCCTGAGATCATGACCTGAGCTGAAGGCAGAGGCTTAACCCACTGAGCCACCCAGACACCCCCATCCATCCATTTTTACGCTAGGTAATATATTCACACAGTGAACACTTCAAAAGATATAAGAGTCTCCCTCCCCACCTCTGTGTCCCAGGCACTCTTCCTCCAGGCACACTATTATTTGTAGCATTTCCTTCTAGGCTATTTTATGTGTTTACAGACAAGTGTTTCTTAACCTTTTTATGTGAAAAAATACTTGTTTTAGTCTGCTTGGGCTGTCATAACAAAATAGCATAAAATGGGTGACTTATACATCAGAAATGTATTTCCTCACAGTTCTGGAGGCTGGAAGTCTGAGACCAAGGAGCCCACATGGTGAGGTCTGGTGAGGCTTCAAGTTTATACATGGCACCTTCCTGCTGTGTCCTCACAAGGAGGAGGGAGAGTGACCCTGTTCTCTAGTTTTTCTTCTAATAAGAGCATTCATCCCATACCGAAGGCTATATAATGTAGCAAACTTATTTGCAGTGACACCGCTCTTTTTTTTTTTTAAATGGAGCTTACCAAAATATAAATATAACATTTTTTGTAGCACATGCCTTTTGTAGCACATGCCTTGTCCTCCGTTGTTTTTTTCATAGCACTTAGAGAATAGTTTTAAAATAGTTCTACACCTCTCCTGTGCAAACCCCTTAGGAATATTCAGGACTCTTTAAGATTCTCGTTCCAAACTCTCTTCATTGCTTAACACTGGGGGACACCCTGCTCCGCACAATGGCAGCGCACCAGCAGACACCCCACACCCTACAATGGCGGCACCTTGAATGTCTTGGGCAGACTTTAAGTGCTTACCTCATGGAATTTCCTCTGTTTGGAAACCACACCCCACAATTCTTTCTCCAATGTTTGTTCGAATTAGTAATTTGCCCCTCTATGTTCTCATTTCACTTTACAGCATAAATTACAATGTAAATGCCAGAATAAAATTCTAAGTATCATGTGTTCTCCTGCCCCCATCAACTACAGCAGGAATTGTATCTGATTAATTTCGTGTCTCTAAACTACTTTAGAGACACTAAATTCAAGTTGGCCCAAAGAATTAATAAACTGTATTTGGGAAGATGATAGCATGAATTTACAAAAACCCCTGAAAGTTTAAAAACAAAGATAATTGAGATAAATTGAAAAATCTAGCATCACAGCTGTGGAAGCTTGTGGTCTTCTTTATGTTGAATGTAAAATGGGTATAATGATTTACTAGCTGTTTTTAGATGCTATAAAATGAATGCCTCCCAGAGATATATATATGTACTCATTAAAATCAGTACCCTGAGTTGGCAGAGTACAGTCTTCTTCCCTAGAGCACTTCTTTGGAGCAGTCAGTTTTCATTTAAAATGTGAACTGCGGGGGGGCCTGGGTGGCTCAGTGGGTTAAGCCACTGCAGGTCATGGTCTCAGGGCCCTGGGATTGAGCCCCACGTCAGGCTCTCTGCTTGACAGGGAGCCTGTTTCTCCCTCTGTCTCTGCCTGCCTCTCTGCCTACTTGTGATCTCTCTCACTCTGTCAAATAAATAAATAAAATCTTTAAAAAATAATAAAAATAAAATGTGAACTGGGGTTTTAGAAGTAAGTTTTTAAAGTCCTTAGGTCCAACTAGAGATTTTAGAACCCCCTACCTCCAATGTGAACCCCAAATGTTCTCTGTCACCTAGGAGCATAAAATTGTTAAGGCCATGTGTTTGTACCACAAATAGTGCCAGATGACAGATGCTACTCACTGTGTAAGAAGGTACTAAACACTTAAATACATGTGATATACTAGCTCCATTCTTTATCCTAATCTGGGTCTTTTTTTTTTTTTTTTTAATATGGAACATCTTACCAATTTCTGTCATCCTTGCATAAGGACCAGGCTAATCTCTGTATCATTCCAATTTTACCAATTGTGCTACCCAAGAGAGCACCTAATCTGGGTCTTTTAATATGCATTTTGCAGCGTTCATAGTAATCAGTCTTTGTCCTACATCCCATTAAGGATAGTGAAAAGAGAAGCCCTTATTAGGGGACTCTTCTTACCATCACTTCTATTTCACTCTTATTTTCTTAGAGACTTAAAGAATGATGTTCAAGAACAGACATCTCTCTTAAGGTTATGGTGGAGGCAATGAGAGAGAGAGAGAGAGTTTTTGATACTGTATTATTTAAAGTATAATTTAGATCTTTTTCTTCCTCTCATGGAATTGAGAATTTTTGTGTTTTAAAAAGCAACTAAAATTCTGATGTGAAAGTGATTTAAAACTAAAAAATGTAAAATTTTGGTTTTAATTTTTAAATAAATAGAATTTCAAATAAACAAAACACTAAAAAATTTAAAAAGTAAGTTAAAAATATATATGTGTGTACTTGTGAAATGTGCTCCTTTGGCAGAGCCGGAAAATAACCCACTTAGAAAAACATAAATATACAGTAGTTTTAGGTATTAGAAATGAAAGTAATGGAATTTGAATGTCAATGTAGTATCACTGTTGTGATGAGATATTGAGTGCAGTAACTTTTAATTGTGCCAATACTGGCAGGGGGAAAAATCCCGACCTAGGGGGAACAGTAGATTTCCGACGAGCAGAAACAGTAGGACGACGTTGTCCTGCGATGAAAGAAAGCGCCTGCGCTCAGACTCAGTTGGCGCCCGCCCTCCTCCTTTTTCTCTAGCCGCCGTTTCCACTCTCTTTCGCGCTTTAGCTACCCGGGAAGCCCAGCCCCAAGCGTCGCTGGGCTCCGATTGGCTCCTTTGAAAGTCTACGGACTATCTGATTGGTGGGTCCCGGGCCCTTTAGCGCGGTGAGTTTGAAACAGCTCGCACTTAGCTTCAAAGCTGGCTCTTGGAAGTTGAGGCCAGAGCTACGCCGACGTGGTAGCCGCCGCCGCTTTCGTCGCGGGATAATAAGCCGGGTAGAGTTGCTGAGGTCAGGGTCATGCCTACGGGGCGTCTGCTCGGCGGGGCCGGCTCAGAGGCCCCGGAGAAGAAGTATTGAGGAACCGGGTGGTGTTAGGAGGCCGGGCTGGGCAGCAGGGATCTGCGCGGGGCCAGGCCGGGCCTCTGGAGGCTAGGCCGCGCCTTCACTGGGGCCCCGGGGCCTGGGCGTGTGAGCGAGGCCGGGGCCCGCCTTTCCAGGAAGGCTCGCGGGAGCCCAGATCCGGCGGGCGTACTGTGGGGAGGGCAGGTGCCCTGGTCTCGGAGTTGCAGTTTGGGGTGGCGGTCGGCAGATCTCGCGAAGAGACCGCTGACCTAGCTGAGGAAAACCCCTGCACTGGTTCGACGACGCGGATTGCCAGGCTCCCGTCCTAGGCGCTGAGGCTCCGGCCTGTCCCGCGTGCGTCCTGCCCTAGCCTCCGCGGCGGAAAAGCCAGAGCGCACCTGGGCCAGGTACCCGCGTCGGTTCCCAAAGCCAGGCGGTCCCGGAACACCGATCGGATGAACCAACTTGTGGACCTTCTCGGGCTTCCCTCCGTGCCCAAGGCCCTTGTGTTCCCGGAGCTTTTAAGAACACTTGGCCAAGGATAAAACCAGAGGGAATCTGGAGTTTTTTGTTTTTACTTTACGCTTGGTAGCTGTTATACACTGTGCAATTGTCCCAAGGTAGAAAGCTAAGAAATGCCGAGAGATATGTGTGTTGGAGTACCCCTTAATTTTTGTTTAGTACTAGGGTTACCACGGTGCACGTCTTGCTTCCTTTAAAGACTTGGAGGTCTCTGGATAGGAGATGAAGCTATTGATGTTTTACATCCTGCTGCTAGTAGTACAGAGCCCCAGAAGCCATTCAAAAGCCGTTTTAAAGCTGCATCCTTTATTTTGAATTGTTAGAACAGGAAAATGGACAGAGGGTAATGAAACCCAGCTTGGAAATTAAGTTATTGTTAAAAGTGAGTTCAACAATTTTATTGTTCTTTAGGCATATTAAATGTGGATATTGTAGGAAAAAAGCCGATATTAAATCGATTATTCTAATTGTTGCCATTTTGTAAAATAAAAAAAAATATTTAAGATTGGCACGCACAGCCAGTGTAGTGCAATTTCGTTTATTTAAAAAGATTTGTCTCTACTTCTGGAATGATTGTGAAGATGGATGAACTAAGTGTCAGTTACTCAGAGTGACCTTTATATATGATCTTATCAGTGATGAGTGTGTCAGAAAATCGAGGTAATTATGTTTTGGTCTTCTGAAGATATGTTTCATTGACACTTCTCAGCTGAGGAAGTCTTGAAATGTCTCACTGTCAGCATTTCAGCTGACATTTGAGCAATCTTGCTAATGGTTGAGCAGTGTGTCTACATTAGCTCTCCATTTGTGTCTTTAAAATTTTTTCCTTTTGAATTTTCAAAAAGAAACCAAAGTCCAAATTCAGTCAAATAACATTATTTGTGGAAATGTTTGGGTATAACTGACACACATTGGTGCTCCTTAGAAGTGTTACATAAAACATACTTCTGGGTTTTGTTTGGGAAGGATAGATGAATTGATAGCTGAATTTGAGTTAATTTGATTGGAAGAAGCTTAATGTTACACTGGCTAAGATATGCAAATCCGGTGTTTTAAGAGCTAAGAAAGGTAGAAAAATCTTATTGCAGAAGTTCTTTCCTTTGTAAATGTTGTTTTAACATAACTAATACTTAGGGAAAATTAATACTGCACTAGACACTGGCAAATGCTTTATGTATTGCATGTCATTAAAAACTTAAAACCACCTTTTGAGTTAGTGGCATGAGATCAAATCAGCTTTTCCTCTCATTTTAGGATCTACCAAATCTGCTGATTAACTATGGAAGATTATACCAAAATAGAGAAAATTGGAGAAGGTGAGTGGTTTTAATAATAAAAAAAAGCTTTTAAAAAATAATTTAGGAATGCTATAAATCTGGGACATGAAAACATGTAAATATTTGTTAAAATCCAATCTTTAAGGTATCCTGTGCTAATATACATTAATTATATGTTCTTTATATGGTAACAAAAATGTTCAGATTTTAAGAAAATTGAAATTATTCTGATATGATTTGCTGCCCTCCCTCTCCATCCCTCTAATAATCTTACATTTTTAAAAATACTAAACACTTAACAGTATTTGTATTTTGAGAAGACTGTTGATATCTTGTATGTGTGTTGGTGGGGAGAGGTTAGGGCAGTAGAATTATGTTAAGTTTAATAGTGTACTTTTAGGGTCCCTGGATGGCTCAGTTGGTTAAGCCACCGTCTTCAGCTCAGGTAATGATCCTGGAGTCCTAGGATCGAGTCCTGCATCGGGCTCCCTGCTCAGCACATTGGGAGCTGGGAGCCTGATGCTGGAACTTGATTCTGGGACTCCAGGATCATGACCTGAGCCAAAGGCAGTCGCTTAGCCAACTAGGCCACCCAGGCGCCCTCAATGTGTTCTTTAAAACTCTGGAACTCCAAACATGCAGGAGACTACAGATTTGACTCTTGAGAAAAGTACTCTAATTGAAATCAATCAGTAAAGAGTATAATTTGAAATGTGGTCTTATTTCCTGGAGTTAAAAGACTCCTGTTCTACTACATGATTTCCTTTCATATTCCCTATTTGTTGATCCTTGGGCTTTTGGCAATGGGTGCTCTTTCACCTTGTTAACCACTCTGCTGCCTTCACTTTCATCTCATTGTTCTAGTCCAAGTGCATTTTGTAGTTCCCTTTTTGTTATCCTTGATATCCTTTTTCTTTACTACACTGTGTGTAAGCTTTCTGAAGTTTGGGATTTTGTCTTGTTCATAAGTGTTTGAACAGGGCTTGGCACTAGTGTCTAGCACCACTGGAGATATTCAAATGTTTGATGGTAACATCTGTTTTCCTTTGTTTTTTTTCTCTGTTTCTTTTTCTGGCTTGTATTGTCTTGACTACTCCAGTGCCTGGCTGTTTTAAATTTTGTGGTGGACATTGTTTTTGAAAAAATAAATTGTATGAATAATTAAGGCCTTTCACACAGTATTTTCTTTTGGTTTGCCAGATACCTGGTCAAATTCTAGCATAAAGTACCAATTTGAAAAGTTAAATTTCTTTCCCTCAACTTCATTTGGATTATTTCCAAACAGGGAAGTTGAAAGATAAATTCAGTGAACCTCTAATACCTTTTACCAAGATGTTAATTATGTATGTCACATTTGCTTTATAATCTGTATGTGTGTGTTTTTAACATTTGTTTTTCTTTTGACCCATGTAAAGTAAGTTGTAGAGATGTGCTTTACTTCTAAATACTTGTGCATGTATCTTCTTGAGAACTAGCCAATGTCATGCATTGCATTTGGTGGTGACTAATATCTCCTTAATCTTCTTCTAATTTAGAATAGTCCTCCTGACTTTTCCACTTGATACTTGAGTTTTTTGACAACCTGATTCATTTCTTAAATACATCTAGACTTTTCTTGTTTCCTTATTACAAAGGGTTCTCTGGTTTCTTCTAAATTACAAATATCTGAGTGTTACATTCTGTCATAAGAAAACGTCTTTTTCGATCATAGAGAGTACCTATACCTATGATGGAGGACCTAACTTGGCCTTTATTCACTCAATAAACATTTGATTTAAGTTTTTGTGCTTAACATTCAGAGTCTCCAGAACCTGACCATAACTAACATTATTATTTTTTAAACTTAATAAAGTGTAGTTCAGGACAGTTGGGTGGCTCAGTTGGTTAAACATCTGCCTTTGGCTCAGGTCATGATCCCAGGGTCCTGGCATAGTGTCCCGCATCAGGCTTCCTGCTCAGTGGGGAGCCTGCTTCTCCCTCTCCCTCTGCCTGCTGCTCTCCCTGCTTGTGCTTTCTCTCTGTCAAATAAATAAAATCTTTAGAAAATAATAATGTGTAGTTTATTTCAGAGTATATACTATGCATTTCATAAATAATTTTTAGTGCTTAACCAGTAGAATCATTCTGCTTTGTTTAACTAGAGCTCTATCCTAGTAGTTATGAGTGATAATGGTTTAAAGAGTCAGAAAAGAGACCACTTGTGATGTCTAAAATTGAATAAATACCCAAGTGTTAGATATAAGTTAGTTTATTGTTATGAGTAAATTTTAGGCCTAGATGAGATTGTACACTTGAAGGAGAGAGAGGAATAGTAGGGGAAAAAATTAGTTAACTGATTAGACTACATTATGCAATTGATGAATCTTGAGTTTGCTTTAACAGTGTGCCTGGTAATTGTGCTACTGACTTACCTACTTTTGTGTTTGTTTGTTTGCTTGTTTGTTTTTAAAGACTATTTATTTATTTGACAGAGATCACAAGTAGGCAGAGAGGCGGGCAGAGAGAGAGAGAGAGGAAGAAGCAGGCTTCCCGCTGAGCAGAGAGCCCGATGTGGGGCTTGATCCCAGGACCCTGGGATCATGACCTGAGCCGAAGGCAGAGGCTTTAACCCACTGAGCCACCCAGGCACCCCTACTTTTGTGTTTTTTGATGCAAGTATAATTTATATCTGAAAAATGGACAGATTTTAATTGAACAGAGGTTATTTTTAAGGATGGTTGTGAAGATCAATAAAATCAGGGTTTTTAAAAATCTGGAATAACTTTGGTTATCCAAAAGTCATACTTAACCCAAATTTAATCAAAATAATGTAAAATGGCTCTTAAGTCAATTATGTCTTTAAAATGATACCAGTATTTAGGAAGACACAATTGTATAGAATTTCTCTGTTTAAAACAAACTTAGAACAAAGCTTATTTAACATCACCAAACCATCCTTAATATTCTAATTAAGCCAGGAGATAATTTGATAGTAGTTCTTAGCCTTTTTTGAAGTACTGCTACCTTTGGAGAAACTGATAAAAGCTTTAGAATAGGTCTCCTTAGAAAAATGCACTCTAATCACTTCTAAAGTTAAACCATTGTTACAGAAAAATAGCAAGTTATTAAAAATTTTATGTAGAGTCAAGAGGTTCAAGATCTTCCTAATATTTTCCAACCTGACTTTAAAAATTTTATGTATTTGTTTATTTAAGATTTTATTTATTTTTTAAGTAGGCTCCACACCCAACATGGGGCTTAATTAACCTCACGACCCTGAGCTCAAGGTCATGCTCTGCCTACTGAGCCAGCCGGGCACCCTTCCAACCACAGTTAAAAGAGCACCTATCTGGGGACTAAGTGTGTCCTGTTAATGAATTTTTTTTTTTTAAATTTAAGATTTATTTATTTATTTGTCTAGAGATGGGGGGCATGAGCAAGCATACAAGCAGGGGGAGTGGCAGGCAGAAGGGAAAGCAGGCTCCCTGCTGATCAAGGAGCCCTATGGGGGGCTTGCTCCCATGGTCCTGGGATTATGACCTGAGTCTCAGGCAGACCTTAACCAGCTAAGCCACCCAGGCGCCCTGTACATGAACTTTTTAAACTAACTAGTTCATCTCCCTTAATATTGCTGCTTCTGTTCTCTGTATCCACCCTCCTCCTGCCCAAGATCCCTTCTGTTGACATTGTTGTTCATTATCTGAAGCTTATATATATCAGAATCCATGTTCTTGTTGACTTCCAAATGGGTGTGAGAGTTTTATACTTTATAGTAGATATTTTGAACTTTAATTGATTTATCAGATAGTTAGTAAAATATTTTAGCCCCATGTTTTTCTAGATGAGGATTGACTATTTGAAATGCATAAAGCACTCTGTACAGTTTTCTGAAAGTGTCACAGTGGCTCCTGTTAATAATTCTTCAGCCCAAATCATCTTCACTCTATATTTTATGCCTGCTTTATTGTTGGGTTGGATATTTGAAAGGAGATAAATTTCAATTGGCAAAGGATCCATCATTTTCTCCTCTAAAATGTGCTGGGAAATTACTGGTAATTTGAATGTATGGGAAAATTGTGACAACTACATGAATTTTATTTCTATAGACATCATAGGTTGTAGTTACCCTCAATTTCTTTTTGGAAGTGATGGGAGTATAATTTTGAGTAAGACACTTCCTATCTGGTCACAGTAGACATTTCTATCATGTGACACTTCATGGGATTCAGGCCTTTTTTGAAATCTTAGTTTGTGGAGGGGGTCATATAGTAGACATTTACTTTGTCTATTTCAGGTACCTATGGAGTTGTGTATAAGGGTAGACACAAAACTACAGGTCAAGTGGTAGCCATGAAGAAAATCAGACTAGAAAGTGAAGAGGAAGGGGTTCCTAGTACTGCAATTCGGGAAATTTCTCTATTAAAAGAACTTCGTCATCCAAATATAGTCAGGTATGGTATATCTGAATTTAAACCATTTTCCGCATACTATTTCAAATGTGAATTTCAATGTGGAAATTTTTACATTTGCTTAATATCTGGTCTAACTTTGCTGAGCGGAATAGAACTATTATTTTTGTGAAGTTGGAGTGCCAGGCATAGGAAGAATAGACTTAAAGCAGGAACAGAGTTAGAGGAGCTTGGTAATAAGAGATAAGTATTGGGGACTGGAAAATCAAGGTAAACTGGCCAAGGGAGAAAAGGAAATCATTTTTCACAGACCTTTATCACCTACATCAATCTGAGCTCTGGTCCTTGAAGACCCCTTAATCACAGTTGGGTAGCTAGGTCAGATGAAAAAGAAAAAAATTTTTTTTCTTTCTCTAAGTATTTGGACTGGTGTTTGAGGGATTTGTTTCCTAATAGTCCAAGTTAGGATTTGATTGCATTTTTCTGGGGCTGGAGATAACAACTGTTAAGGGTTCCTAGTAAATTTTAATATTTATTTCTATAATTTACTCCACTGAAAAGACAAGCTCTGTGCAATAAGTAGTCAACATAGAAATGTTCTAAATGTCATTTTTTTTTTTAAGAAATGTTCTTTTGAAATATAAGTGGTTTGTTAGCACCTTCAGCATAATATGACTTAATTTTCATTTGCTGCCCTGAATTTCCTTTCTCAAATTCTATTTTAGTACTGAGGTTTTCACTACTAGGGAAGCTACCATCTTTTCTTTCCCAAAACAGTATGTATTTTTTGTTACAGAAAATTTCTTACAGTCCCACTTTTTATGATCACCATTTTTAAATTTATAGAAGTTTTATTTTGTGAGAGGTCAAAAGTGGTAGATTTTTTTTTTTTCACATGAGTATTTTATTCTCTAGTCTTCAAGATGTGCTTATGCAGGATTCCAGGTTGTATCTCATTTTTGAATTCCTTTCCATGGATCTTAAGAAATACTTAGATTCCATCCCTCCTGGTCAGTTCATGGATTCTTCACTTGTTAAGGTAAGAAGCTTATTTAATTTTGTTAGTATTTATCCACTTACTAAATATATTAGTACTTATCTTACTTAATTGTATTAGTATGTATCCACTAAATGTTAAGGGTCTACTGCATAGAAGTTCTGTATTTTGGGGAATATGCTTAGAAAAAATGTTAGTAGAATGAGGAGGAAAAGAATATTTTATTTTTCTCCCATAGTCTATAGATTAAAGTTACCCCTTTTATTATTAGATAGTGCTTCTAGTTATAAAGTGAAAAGTAGTGCCCAGGATAACATAAAACCATTAAGTATGTATTCCATTGTTGGAAACTAGGATATTTTGGTCTTTATTTGGCAGTCAGATATGTGTAAAACAATGTAACAAAAGCTTGGTAGGGTAATGACAAGAAGTGGTTTTATTTTATTCTGGTTTTGAATGTTTAATTTATTATTGACATTATATTTCAGTGAAATTATAAATGTATAATTTTTTTAAAAGCATTGAAGTCTATATAAAGTAGATGTGTCTTTCCTTTAACTCTACCAGTACCAAACCAGCCCTCAGGGTTAGGTAGCCATTGTTAGTTTTTTAGTAGTCTTATAGATAATTGTATGTCAGCTTTGTGTATATAAACACACTGTTGTAAAAGCCTTTTTCTGTGAGACCTTCCACATATAGGTTTGCCTGTCTAAATACTTGATCTAATTATTTATTTATTTTTAAATATTTTATTTATTTATTTAAGAGTGAGCATGAGCAGGGGGTTGGGGCAGAGGGAGAGGGAGAAACAGACTCCTATCCGAGCAGGGATCCCAAGGCATGGCTCAATCCCAGGATCTTGAGATCATGACCTGAGCCCTGAGCCAGAGACAGACGCTTAACGAACTGAGTCACCCAGGCACCCCTGATCTAATTATTTAAACCAATTCCATACTGATAGACATTGAAGTTGTTTTCCAGCTCAGTGATTCGTGCTCTCATGAACCATGCCCCAGTGAATCCTTATAGAATAAATTCTTTATTTTATTTTTTTTTTTTAGATTTTATTTATTTAAGAGAGAGAGTACCGGCGAGTGCATGAGAGTGGTGAGGAAGAGCAGAGGGAAAGGGACAAGCAGACTCCGTGCTGTACGCAGAGCTGGAGTTGGGGGTCAGTCTCACAACCCTGAGATCTTGACCTGAGGTGCAACCAAGAGTCACCTAGGTGCCCTAGAATAAATTCTTATAATTTTAATCAGCGGGTTGAAGATGTTTATTTACATTTAAAATCTTGATAATGCCAGTTGCCTTCCAAACAATAGCAGCAGTTTACTCATCATGGTGTGTGATAGTTATTTTTTTTTTAGCACCTACTTCTATCAATCTTGTAAATATTTTTCAGTCCCTTATGCGAAAAAAGCGTATTATCATTTTGTATCTCATCTAATAATTTTCCATTTTTGGCTATTTGTAAGCCTATACATAACTCTTTTTAAAAATAGTATTATTTAAATAATCTGTACATCCAATGTGGGGCTCAAACCCCAAGATCAAGAGTCGCACCCTGTTCTGACTGGGCCAGCCAGATGCCCCAGTTAATACATAGTCTTTTATTTATTTATTTATTTATTTATTTATTTATCAGAGAGAGAGGGATAGAGAGAGAGCGAGCACAGGCAGACAGAGTGGCAGGCAGAGGCAGAGGGAGAAGCAGGCTCCCTGCCGAGCAAGGAGCCTGATGTGGGACTCGATCCCAGGACGCTGGGATCATGACCTGAGCCGAAGGCAGCCGCTTAACCAACTGAGTCACCCAGGCGTCCCGATAGTCTTTTTTGTTGTTGTTGTTCTAACAGTTGATTTTATGTATTATTTGATAATTTTGAACTTTATAAGTCAATACTATGTATACCTTATATTTCTGTAATACCCATGTTGCTTCGAATGACAATTACATTGTCTTGGCAACACCAGTCTTGTATATTTTTCTCTGAACTACTAAGTTGCATGTTATGATAATTGCCTTTATTTAAATATATAATCATAATATCATATTTGTCATTTCTTTTAGAATCTGTGACCAGTGTTTCCAAAGAAGAAATTAATATGTAATAATAAGAAATAGAAATGGACCAACCTTATTAAATTAAAATTAAATTAAAAGTTACTATAAGTATATAGACAAAAGTTTAAAAAACTGTGGGCCGGCTGCATGGCTCAGTCCGTTAAGCATCTGCCTGTGGCTCAGGTCATGATCTCAGGGTCCTGGGATTGAGCCCTGTGTCCAGCTGCCTGCTCGGTGGGGAGTCTGCTTCTCCCTCTCTGTCTGCCCCTCCCCCCTCCACTTGTGCTCTGTTTCTTACTTTCTCTCTCTTTCAAATAAGTAAGTAAAATCTTTAAAATAAAAAACTGTACAGAACTTAGGACTTCAGAATTGGGGACAAAAAAATAATAGAAGACTAAATGAGTTCATATGGATATGGATGTATACATAAGGAAAATATCTTTGTCTCAGGTATGCCAACATGATACTGTATTATCAATGGGCTTCCCATCCCCAAATGCTGCTTGTTAGTCTCAAATGCCTGAAAGTTTTTGTGGCAGTTAAATTATTTCCCTGCATTATAATTTCTTTTATTTTAGAGACAAACTCATCAAGATTAGTTAGAAAATCATTGTGTGGGACTGTTAAGTTTCTGACTTATTTCCTTCTTCCAGAGTTATTTGTACCAAATCCTACAAGGGATTGTGTTCTGCCACTCCAGAAGAGTTCTGCACAGAGACTTAAAACCTCAAAATCTATTGATTGATGACAAAGGAACAATTAAACTGGCTGATTTTGGCCTTGCCAGAGCTTTTGGAATACCTATTAGAGTATACACACATGAGGTATGTAGCCTAGTGTGTTTTGGTACTTTTGAATATGTATGATTGCTGGTTTGTTTTCTGTATTTGTTCATTAAGTCAAACACCCAGTAAGAAAGACTTCTGTCCTGCTAGCATGAATTTAATGTCTCTCAGTTCCAAACTCATTCTTCATTGCATGCTATGTGAAAATCTAACTGGGACCTTTAAGTATTTTTTCTTTGCCAGCAGGTGTGATGGCAGTAGAAGGGGCAGGAGAGGGACTACAGAAGTAAGGGGTTTTCCTTGTGACAATTCTAAGAGTTATTCCTTATTAGTTACTCTCTTTTCCTAACCCTCTATTTAATAATCCTTCTTAGTAAACTTTCCCCAAGCAAATCACCATGTGGTTTCTGTCTCCTGATTGGATCCTCTCTGGTACACAATAAAATTTGTAAAAGAGAGATTTTGTTGCTTATGGGTTACTGTTTCAGATATATTTAGAAACTACTAAATATAATCAAGTTTTGTCCATGTTCTACAGATGACTTGGCATTTCATTTGTTACTTCCAGAGGGAAAAGGGAGTGTTGACTTCTATAGTAATGGACTTCTGGTTGATGGTTTTCTATGGCATTGTCTATCCCTGAGCCCAAAGACTATCTCCAGATGAGAACTTACAACATTGTTCATTTGGTCAGATGTATTGGCTTCTTTTCATCATTTTTCGCATGGCTGTATAAAAAAGTAAAGATTATTTGGTTCCCATTGGCTTGAACAGATACTGCTGATCTCATTAACTTAGAGATGGTATTTTTACCATTGTGATAATTTATAGATACTAAAATAATAAATAATAGATCAGCCCTAGACCACTAATAAACTGTTATTTACTTACTCATGTTCTTAGCATGTGAGCAGTATATGTACATGCATTGTACAGTGTCATGACCAAATCCTTTTTCAGTGATTTTTTTTTTTAAAGATTTTATTTATTTATTTGACAGATCACAAGTAGGCAGAGAGGCAGCCAGAGAGAGAGGAGGAAGCAGGCTCCCCGCCGAGCAGAGAGCCCAATGCGGGGCTCGATCCCAGGATCCTGGGATCATGACCTGAGCCGAAGGCAGAGGCTTTAACCCACTGAGCCACCCAGGCGCCCCTCAGTGGCTTTTTTAAAAAAAGTGATTGTTGTCATGACTGTTTTGATTCTTGCACTTTAATGATTTGAAAAGCAAGAAAAGAGCTTGTATGCTTTTATCTGGTGTTTGTTTGTTTTGTTTTTTCCTTAACCTCCTCATGACTAGAACTTACAAATGAAATATTTATCTTCCATTTATTATTTTGTATATTGTTGATTGACTTTCAAACAGTATTATCAGAGGCAACCATGGGACCCTCTAAAGGACAGTGCTACTGAAATATGTTTGTAGTTAAGCATATTTATGTATAAATATGCACTACATTTATTCAGTGTAAAAATTTGCTTTGTAATAGGTGGTAACACTCTGGTACAGATCTCCGGAAGTATTGCTGGGGTCAGCTCGCTACTCGACTCCGGTTGACATTTGGAGTATAGGCACCATATTTGCAGAATTAGCAACCAAAAAACCACTTTTCCATGGGGATTCAGAAATCGATCAACTCTTCAGAATTTTCAGGTATTTTTATCTTTTTAAGAACTTTAAAATTTCAATTGAAATAATAATAGAGGCAACATGTATGTAATATTAAGATTATAGTTATGCTTAAACTAATAATTTTTTGTTTTGCTCTACCCTTTTAGAGCTTTGGGTACTCCCAATAATGAAGTGTGGCCAGAAGTGGAATCTTTACAGGACTATAAGAATACATTTCCCAAGTGGAAACCAGGAAGTCTGGCATCCCATGTTAAAAACTTGGATGAAAATGGCTTGGATCTGCTCTCGGTAAGGAGACATTTTATACTGACTTCAACCTCATTGATTCTGAATGTACTCAATTCATTTCCTTTACCTGGGAGATAGAAAACCAACATATATTGAGCTAGGCACATAACTATTATGCCTGTTATATTTATTGTGTTACTAGCTCCATTTTAGATACCAAGAAACATGAGTGGTTTTGAGAGGAGGTTTTAGCATTAGTTGTTGTTTGTTTGATTTTTTTTTAAATCTGTGGTAGCTATAGATGCTCTGTGAAGGAAAATGCAGGGTTAATACTTCTTTATTGTTTTTAAGTAGCTGGTTCTTCCTTTCTAACTTTTTATCTCTGTGTTTACTACTTTTTAGTTTATCTGAGACATAGGTGTTTTCCTTATTGCTTGATATTTTTAGGTATTAAAGCCTTTTACTGCATGAACTATAATTTCTCACTTTGTGCCTCATTTGTACATCAGAAAGATAGAAGGAATAACATAGTTCTTAAAAATCTTTCCCCTTTACTACATTGCCATTCCCAACTAACAGTTGTTTTCTTTAAAAGCAAGATAAAAAAAATCTGTTAGGATAGAATATAAATTGTCCTAGGTAGGCCTGCTTTAAGAAAATTGTTTTAGAACAGTATTTAAATATTAAGCTTTTAGACAGAACTAATTTTTTTTAAATCTCAGCTAATGTAATTACAAAAGAAAAGATTTGGGTAGGTTACTGAACAAAAGGATATATTGCTCTATTATCCTATAAACCTTCTAATTGGTTTTTGGGCTCCTTTCAGAGTTTATAAATCATTATTCCACCAAATTCAGCTCAGATTTCCAAATACTTGAAGTCCAAAGTCTTCTATCTGTCATTGAGATGTGTTATATATCAATGTTGTTGATTTGACTTAGAAAGTCTTCTGTATCCTGGGCCCAGTCTGTCTTGTTTAACGTCTATAATTCTTGAATACAAAGACTTTCACTTCAGTCAGCGAAACAAAAATCAAACACTGTAAATCATGGTTCCTTAGTTTAGCTGGTATTGACCTCTTGGACTGAATCATGTTTTGATACTAGGGGCTGTCCTGTACATTGCAAGACATTTAACAGTATCCCAGGGGCACCTATGGGGCAGAGGTACAGGACCATATTCCTCTCAGTTGTGACAACCCAAAATGTCTCCAGACACTGTCAAATGTCCCCTGATAGGCAAAGTCTCACCCAGATGAGAATCACTGCTATAAATCCTCAGACTTGATTTCAAATTTAAACTCGTTAGTTGTAAGAACTTGGGCAAGTTACTTAACCTCTGAGCCTCAGTGTCCTCATTGTAAAATGGGACCAGTACTTAGCATTTGTTGTGAGGATTAAGTAACATCGGATGTGCCAACGACTTAATATAGTGCTTGATACATGATAAGAGCTCAAGGGGTTACTAGATACTAAAAGTATATCTAGTCTGCTTATTGATTTGGTTTTCTTTAAGATTAATGTTTAAGATAAAATTTAAGATCAATATTAAACATTATACAGTCTTTTTGGTGATGTAAATTAAAACTTAATACGAGATTGTCTGACTATAATTCATTTACTGGCTCATTTTAACTATCTTTATAACACATTGTGCTCTAGTTTTGTTTTTGTTTGGAACTTGCTGGAAGCTATATTAGAAACCACTATAGTTAGTTGCTGCCATTTCAAGAATGTTGTAAATAACTCAAATGGCCATTTAATTCTCAAAGTAAATATAATTAACTAGATATCTTTCTTAAATTTATGTCCTGGTTTTAAAGCTATCTCTGAATGCTGTGTCTTAAAGCATAATTTGTAACAAAAAAGGTTATTGAGATATCCATAATTTTAGGAATAGGTTATTTTAGAGCTAGAGGGTGAAGTATGGAGGATGAAGCTTGGTATTGAACTGATGGAAATGTTCATTTAGTAGTTTTTTATTAACATTATTAGCTATGGCTTATTGGTAGAAAAATTAAGGCTTTATGGAAATTTTTTTATGGTTCATTTTTTAAATAAAATGTTTTTTTTTTTTTTCTTTTTATCTCCCCCTTTTGCCCCCCTCTCCCCCCAGAAAATGTTAGTCTATGATCCTGCCAAACGAATTTCTGGCAAAATGGCACTGAATCATCCTTATTTTAATGATTTGGACAATCAGATTAAGAAGATGTAGCTTTCTGACAAAGAGTTTCCACGTATCAAGAACAGATAGTTATATTTTTACTGTTAACTTTGTCTGTTTTTGTTTTGTGTATTTTTCTTTTCTTTGTTGTAAACTTAAGCTGTACTTCATCTTCTGATTTCAAAAGTGTAACTTAAAAATGTAAATATTGTTCTATATGAATTTAAATATAATAATTCTGTATATGTTTATAGATCTCACTGTAACAACTATTTGTTACCATAATAAAACTATAAATCTAGTATTGATGTCAGGAATTGCGAAAATTTTGAGTTAGTTTAAATCATCTCAAATGTTAGAGTCTGGTTTTCCTGTAGTTGGAACCACTAAAATTTAGGAAAGTGTGCTAAGTTCAAAGTTCATAAAGCTTTGAAGTGTTCTGATGCTCTGAATGTTTGAATTTTGTCAGTTCTTGCCAATTGGTAACAGTTCAACCTGCCTAAAGATGAGGTTTTTTTCTGCTGGTATTTCAATTTGTGACCTAAATGTTGAAGCATTCAGAATGAGAAAACTATTCGGATTTGAGAAATGATGCTAAATTTATAGGTTTTCAGTAACTTATAAAACTAACATTAGAGCATGCCAGAGTTTGCTAAGTTATAGTCAGAGATCAAGGGCTGCTCACAGTAGGGAAGAACAGTTTAGAAAATTTATGAACTGGCCTATTTTTAGGTAGGTTATGAAAGCTATTTGTCTAAGTGAATTCTTATGCCTTGGTCAGAGGTAATAACCAGAAAAAGGAGTTGTTCATCTTGGCTTTCAAATCTGACTTTGAATCTATTTGCAAATTTTGACATAATTTTGCCTTTTAATAGCCTTAGAAGGTTCTAATATACAAGTATTTAGCTAAAATCACTAGCTTTAGGAATTGTTAAATTAATAATGCTGCTTGTTGTGATTTCTATCTATAAGGAGCCTAATTTAAATTGTTATAGCCAAGAGAAATGTCTATGAAAAGTTTTATCTTTTCTAGTGTACATCTGTCTGTCATCTAACCAAAACCATCTGTTTTTCTTCCCAATTGGTTGCATATGTAATGTGTGATATACCTAATCTATATTGTCTTGGAGTTTTTGCACTCTGCAAGAGAAAGTTTGGGTTATTTTCTTTGGCAATGGGATTTGTAAGATGAGATGTTTGGTGGCCTTGTTCTAGGTCCTTTGGTAGAAGCCAGCTTGCAGTAAGAGAATGCAGAATCTAGAAATGGAAGTTGTTTGGGGTCACATTGTAAAGAGTTAAGATGTCATGGTGGGAATTTGGTAAATGAAAGGTCACACAAAAGATTTAATTGAGATGGTGAAATGCCATACCTACAGACTAGAGTTTTCTTACCTACAAAGTGAAATGTTGAACTGGCTTTGTTTTTCAAATTGTGGATTGCAATCCTATAGTGGTTCAGAACCAGTATTAATCATGACCTTCCCCAACGTAGACCAGAAACTCATTGTATCTCCTACAATTATTTCTTTGTACTTTGGTTTCAGTAATATATAGATACATGAAGATTACAAATGTTTGGGGCTTTGTGGATTTGGTAGAAGCAGCATGCAGCCTCACTGTGATTGCTCCATGGAGCCTAATAGTTTGAAAAGTCAATAAGCCGTCAATTAGACCCTACTTTGTGGACCAGGGAAGTGACACAGCTTGATCAACTGCTACAATGAGAGTCCTACTTATTTGTGGAATCTGGTGAAAGTGTTCACATCAACTTCCGTGGCTGGGTGGAAAGCTACTGAACTGGGTCGTCCTTCATCTCATGCATTTTTTTTTTAAAGATTTTATTTATTTATTTGAGAGAGAGAGCATGAGAGAAGAGAGGTCAGCGGGAGAAGCATACTCCCTGCTGAGCAGGGAGCCCGATGTGGGACTCGATCCTGGGACTCTAGGATCATGACCCGAGCCGAAGGCAGTCGCTCAACCAACTGAGCCACCCAGGCGCCCCTCATGCATATTTTTTAATTGGCTTGTGCTATGGTGCTTCTGATTAATTTTAAAATAGAGTGTGTGGGACGCCTGGGTGACTCAGTTGGTTAAGCGGCTGCCTTTGGCTCAGGTCATGATCCCAGCGTCCTGGGATCGAGTCCCACATCGGGCTCCTTGCTCGGCGGGAAGCCTGCTTCTCCCTCTGCCTCTGCCTGCCACTCTGTCTGCCTGTGCTCTCTCTCTCTCCCTCTCTCTCTCTGACAAATAAATAAATTTAGAAAAAAATTAAAAAAAATTTTAAATAAAATAGAGTGTGTCTCTGGGCCAATAGTTCTTAAATCTATTGTACACTAGAAAGACCTGAGACTAATTCTAGTCTTACCATGAACAACCCTGAAGTTGAAACTAGGAAATGTATTCCGGGAAACTATTTTTTAGAAGTTTCCCAAACTAATTCTGATGCCAG
Organism: Mellivora capensis; assembly: GCA_004024625.1. Taxonomy (NCBI): domain Eukaryota; kingdom Metazoa; phylum Chordata; class Mammalia; order Carnivora; family Mustelidae; genus Mellivora; species Mellivora capensis. The sequence goes on along the minus strand of PISX010001995.1, from coordinate 73,093 downwards.
TTATCAGTCGGTGCTGAGTTTAACAAATTTGAAACCACATCTAGTTTTATTTGTCTTAAAACTTCATCACATCATGCAGTATCTTTGACTTGTTCTATTTCTGTTTCACTCTGTACTCTTTAGTGAGGGGAGATGACTATATATTTTGTCACCAGTGTAAGATTTTCATATATTTGAGCATAGCACTGTGACAATTGACATATGTTAGCATTGTCCCTAGTATTTTTTTTTTTTTTAAGATTTTATTTACTTATTTGACAGAGAGCACAAGCAGGCAGAGAGGAGGAAGCAGGCATCCCGCCAAGCAGAGAGCCCGATGCGGGGCTCGATCCCAGGACCCCGGGATCATGACCCGAGCCGAAAGCAGAAGCTTTAACCCACTGAGCCACCCAGGCGCCCCGCATTGTCCCTAGTCTTTACAGGAGTTTATTTTTTTTATTTTTTTTTATTTTTTAAGTTTAAATATATAAGCAGTTAATACAGAGGTTAATACATAATGTATAATAAAATCTTGGGGACATGACATATATAAATTTAATGTTTTGGGAAAAAATGATAGTATTTTAGAGTTGAGTTAATGGCCCAATAAGAGGTCTTTTGGGGACTTGGATTAATAGGCTTAAATAATTTTTAATTGGAAAGTAATTTTTAACTGGGAAATTCTGTTGTATGGAACAAACTTTTTACATCAGTGCCTTTAGCAAACTGTACTTTATAATAGGGTCAGACTCAGGCCCATCTCTTAAGTAACTGCCACATTAAAACTAGAGTCAGTGGGGCTCCATAGGACCATGGAGACATTTGGCATGTGGATGGAACAGAGACAGCTAGGAAGATGTGTGGAGTGAAGAGAATAGTGGACATTGTTTAAATAGGTTTGGGCCAAAATGGATAGAGTATTAAATAACAAAAGGGAAAGGGAAGGATGGAGGGATAAAAAGTAAAATACCTTGAAGAGGGAGAGGTATTTCCGACTTAATAGTAACATCTAAGAGAAGGCAAAGGTGGGGTAGTAATGGTATTGGCAAGCACTGTAATTTTAGTTCATTTGGTGAAGTTTAATAAAGTGTTGGGAAACAAAAAGATATTTTAATCTTGTACCTTAAGAGTAAATTTCAAGTTTTTAAGATATCTTAAAAACTTAATAAAAAAAAAAAAACTTCAGAAGAGGGGCACCTGCATGACTCAGTCGATTAAGCGTCTGGCCTTTGATTCAGGTCATGATCTCAGGGTTTTGAGATTGAGCTCCGTGTCAGGCTCCTTGCTCAGTGGGAAGTCTGCCTCCTCCCTCCATCTACTCCTCTCCCCACTTGTGTTCTCTCAAATAAATAAAATCTTTAAAAAAAAAACCCTTTAGGGACACCTGGGTGGCTCAGTCAGGTAAGCGTCTGCCTTCAGCCCAGGTCATGACCCCTCTCTGACAAATGAATAAAAAATCTGTTTTAAAAAATCCCACAGAAGTTCAGAAGAAATGTATTGCGAGTCATACACCTGGTTGTTGAGGAGGAGAAAAGGTATCATGATGGTAGCATTCCTTCAGAATGCTGAAGATCTGCTTTAGCAATTTGCATTAGGATCTCCTGGAGAACTTGTTAAAACCGATTTCTGGTCTTATGCCCAGGTTTCAGTAGGTTTTTTTGTGGCAATGAATATGCTTTCTCAGCAAGTTCCCAGGGGATGACGCTGATGGTCCAGGAACCACAGACTGAGAATAACTAATGAGCAGTTCTCAGAATTCCAGAGAACTGAAGAGAAACTCAGCTATTTGGCCAATGTGTTGGGTTTGTAGAGGGAAATTCAGGAGGTGCAGAAGGAGAAATGGACCCAAAGTCAGGCATACATTTAAAGGTCCAACTGGTGTTTGAAACTAAACCTTGCATTGTCAATGTTGAGAAAAGTGAATGGTGTGATGTGAGCATTCCAGGCTTTAGAACCAGAGAGGTTAGAGTTCGGCTCCCAGTTCTGCCATTTCTGTCTGTGACCTTGCATAAGTTACTCAGTATCTGAGTCGGTTTCCTTACTTGTACAGTGGAGATCATAGAACATATTTATGTAAATATATGTAATATATTTATATAAATATAGAAATAGTTTTGTAGCATTGTCAGGGATAGAGATAGGCTTGCCAGGCATTCTGCATATATAGGACATGTCCATTTTTGCCAGGATGCCCTAAATGTCCTTTTTTTCAATATATTACAAAAAGTTGGGCTAAGTGGTGCTTAAATCCATTAGATAACAACACTAGGTGAGGGAGAGGGTATAGATGAGGTTCCTAGCACATGATAATTTCTTTGCAGGCTTAGTTAGCAGTTTTTCTCATTACCTCTTAAAGCACTTCTTTTACTTTCTCCTTCACTGAAGTGTTAAGTCCAGTGAGGGCAAGAGCCATGTCTTGTTCTTTCAACCTCTCACCTCTTGGTCTAGTACCTCGAGCATTAGACATTCCAGTCCTTAAAGTTTGCCTGTAAGTCCTTTAAGATATGTAGAACCTGCCGAAGTAACCTCCCAACGACTACGGGGCTAGTAATGTCAAAGCAAGGAAGGATCTGGGCTTTTGACTTCCAGCTGTTGTCTTTCCACGGCATCATGTTAATCCCCAAGATAAATCCATAAAGAAAACATGGTTTTCTGGTTTCAAAAATTTAAGAAGAAATTGCTGAAGAAGGCAGGCAAATAACTAAAGCCAAGGCAGCCCAGATGCCAAGAAGCACCAAGTTCGGTGTAGTCAAAACCAACATGACAATGGGCCTGCAGGTCTCTTCATTAGCACTAAAGCTCCTGACATTTATCTGAAACCTCCATCTCAAGGTTGAAAGGACCAAGGACACCAGAGTAAGATAACAGCTTTCAATTCAGTCCATTCTCCTATCCCATTTTGGGTAGCAATATTCACTTCTATCAGGGGAACTCCACTACAAGTAGGATGTGGTCCTATTGGGGTTCTTAATTCTGGCTCTCCACTCCTTGTTCGTAAGGATGACCCAGATTGGATCAGCTACAGTATACCAGTATACTATAACCCAGCTCCAGTTCCAGGAGTGGACAAGTGACCTGAACAAGACCCATTAGGGTCCCTTTTGCAGCAGAAACCTTGAGAGAATGAAGCCCCCTTTCTGCTGGTATTGTTAACCTGGGAGAACATGACTGGAAGCCTGAGCCATCTTCACCCCAACTCTGGAGCTATCTGAGCCGACAAAGTGATGAATAGATTCCTGGGACCATCATGTCCCTGGTTCTAGTCCTGAAGGCCTGGTTTCTGCCGGGCTGCTTTAAAATTGTATGCGCTACTCAGTATTCCTTTGTAGGTGTAGGGATTGTGGGCTTTGTTTTGTTCTCAACCTGATCTACTTTGAGTTGGGCTTCTGTTGTTTAAACCTCAGAGTCCTAATTCAGCTGTCAATATCAAGACAATTGGATGAATAATTTTAAAGGAGCCCTCAATTTAAGCACTCTTGTAGTTATAAATTCCTGCATAACTAAATATCTTCCTTTGAAAGCTCTTTATTGCTCATAATCAGTTGTTGTTTTTTTAAGATTTTATTTATTTGACAAAGATCACAAGGCAGAGAGGCAGGCAGAGAGAGAGAGGAGGAAGCAGGCTCCCCGCTGAGCAGAGAGCCCGATGCGGGGCTCGATCCCAGGACCCTGAGATCATGACCTGAGCCGAAGGCAGAGGCTTTAACCCACTGAGCCACCCAGGCGCCCCATAATCATAGTTTTTACTGCACCTTCTGAAACTGGTTGTATAGGATGGTACTGATATAAATGTATGCTTACTGACCTTTCAAAGAGCCTATAAACTTTGGGGGAAATGTTTATATTATGGATACGTACTCTATCAGGAGTAGAAATCTGTAAAATCCACTTTTCTACAGGCAGTCATTCTTTTCCTTGAGATAGGATTTCACAACCATGCTGTACTTCTCTGTTAAAGAAATAATGCAGTAACAAGAGTAGAATGTATTTAGAAAATTTATTTGCTAATGAGTATTAGTAGTTCTTTATATTTGCCAAGAGCTTTATAGTAATTAAGTAGCATATGCTATTTCACTAGACAGAAGCTTCATATACTATAAAAGTGCCCTGAACTATAAAACCACAAGAATAATTATACCATAACACATTCTTTATAATACAGAAAGAAAAGATACATTTCCCAACTGAACATAGCCATTTGTCTCAATGGTTCTGGTATTATGACAAACATATTTATGTGCAAGAAAATATAGATGTGTTCTTCATGAAGTGTGTTCACTGCTTCAAGGATCCAAATGGGAAGCAGAGCATTTGCTCCATCTTAAATCTTGCTAGAATTTGAACATAGTTCTAGAAGTGCTTTTTGGTTTCTTGTTTAAAATACTTCTCGTGCACAAGCACTAATGGAAAACGGCTCAGAACATAAAAAGATTGCAAATTCCCAGGTGTGCACAGAATGTGTTTTTTTTGATCCATCACCATCAATCTGAAGCCCCGTGCACTGGATGACAAATGCAATGTGAATTATATGTTGGGAGCTCTTAATTAGTCATGCTAACTAGAAGGTCATAGCAGGTCGGGTAACTCTGAAGAACAAACAAATCTCACCTTCCTTGCCCCAAATTTTGTCATTCACTGTGTGACCCACCCACTTTTAGCAATAAATTATATTAACTAGTTAGTGAAGTAAACGTGCAGAATTGAATGGGATCTCTCGGACATCAATTTAATCCTTATTTTCCCCAGGAGGAGCTTATGGATTTTAGCAGTAGAGTGAGAATTAGAACCTAGGCTTTTCTGATTTCCAGTTAAAAGAGATTTCTACTGTTCTAGATTGGCTCTGTCAGTGAATTTGAGTCCATAAAATGGAGTCAAGAAAGAAATGTATTTTAAGGATGAAATATTTAGGCAGGAGAAAACCCAAGTAATCAGGAGAAAATTGTAGTTGGATCAGAGAAAGTTACATACATTTCCAGGTCCTAGAAATTAAAAAGGAAATAGCCAACAATGCAAGCCAAGCACACCGTGCATGATAGGGACTGAGTGCTGTTTGCATAAATAATCTCATTCTTGACTCCCCTTCAGAGGATAATCCGGGACTTAACTCAGATGCTACAGGTACTTTTAAATAGATGGTTTTTAAAAACAAAAAACTCAATCCCACTGCAATTTAAGTATATATTAGATAATAAACATTGTGCTAGTTAATATTACATATTCATAAAGGTCTCTGGCCCTGGAATAGCTCACATATATTAGCTGACATGAATAATAAAAGAAAAAGGCAAAGAGCTCAACTTCATCTCTTCCAACATTTTTTAAGAGAAATATCTCATGTGTTACCATGTTTAGAATTAGTATTTCCTAACATGGCCCACAAGTGAGGAATAAACAATTCAATGTGCCTAATGGCAAAAAATAAAAGAATTATTCGCAAACAGAAAACTGGACTTCTGAGCAGATGTTTATTTAAATCCAAACAGCAACTCCTACTTTTCCTGTTATCTCCAATTATGTGATGCAACATATTTACCAGAAGAAGCACTTTTTAAAAACAGCCTTCCGGGGAGTGAATAAACAATACTATATTTGGCTAACAGCTGCTTTTGGAAAATGAGATGTCAGCAAAGCTGAATGTTGTTTAAAGAAAACTAATTATCCAACTACCTTTGACTTGGATCAGAGTAAATAAAGCACTTCCCTATTTGCGCTGAAATGTTTTGTCTAGGATTTAAATATTAGGTATTAGCCAGATATTTTACTTCCGCCTTTTGCCATATGGAGCAAATGAATTTAAAAAAAGTATTCCTCTGTTTGATTTTGCTGCCAAAAACCACTTTAGGTCATCTGGTGCTGTGCAAAGCTCTTGCTTCTTTGTTTATTCAGCATCCACTGTTTATGGTGTTGGGTTTAAAGCAATGTTTATGGACACATTAAAACCCAGATAACCTATGTGACATGCGCTGTGGTTGCCTTTGTGTGAATTTAATTATGCAAATGTCACAAGTATACTATAAAGTTATGGGTAAACCCATGTGGAATTTGAAATAATGCAAAAACCGCCAATTCTTGGAAATGTATCTTAAGGTTGGCAAGCCGAGTAAAAGGTAAGACTGGTTTATGCTGTTTGCTGCACTGCACTCTGGCCTGGAGCACAGAAACACGTGCGGCCTTTTGTCAATGTTGCATAAGCCAGGCTGGGGTCTCCCTGAACTAGAACTTCTGCAGGTGGGGGGGAGGGTGTGTATGATGCTGTACTTATTTTAACATTTACTGTTTATAATTTGAAATATTTTTACGTCCTGTAGCAGTCTCATCTGCGCACTCATTAAATGGGCGTCCGTGGCTGGCTCTGAAACATAGGCCTAAAAATTAAGTGTTTTGTAATGAACTTAAGACATGTTTTTTTGTTTTTTGTTTTGTTTTGTTTTTTTAAAGATTTTATTTATTTATTTGACAGACAGAGATCACAAGTAGGCAGAGAGGCAGGCAGAGAGAGAGGAGGAAGCAGGCTCCCTGCGGAGCAGAGAGCCGGATGTGGGGCTCGATCCCAGGACCCTGGGATCATGACCTGAGCCGAAGGCAGAGGCTTTAACCCACTGAGCCACCCAGGCGCCCCAAGACATGTTTTAATGTCACCAAGAAGGCCAAACAACCCCCATGGTACATTTTCGAGCAAGCATTTCGTAAATTGTTAGTGGTACTCTCGAAAAAATACGAATAGTTAAAGCAAAAAGATATATTAGTTGTAGCTTTTGAGGAAGCATTTCCCTACTTTATACCTATTTCTGTGGAAAAATCAGGATTGTATTATGCAAGTTCTTCCAGAATATATCCTCTGTATAAAATTTGGCATGAGATTTTCACATAAAGTTATTAGGTGTAATATTTTGTTAATGTTTATCCGACAAGTACTTATTAAACATATATTATGAGCCAGATACTGAGCCAGGACATGAGAACACAGTATTCAACTTCATGGACTTTACATTTTCTTGTTGAAGAGACCGATTATAAGCAAATAAATAATGAAATGAGACATGAGAATGGGATTCCTCCTGCCGGTTTGATGTAAGTCAGTAAGATAATTATCAGCTATGGGGGTAGTCATCAGAACTCCATAGCTGATACGCAGATTTATAAGGAAATGGCTCTCGGAACCTGTCCCACAGCTTCTAGGCCTTTCTGAGGCCCAGTGCAAATTGAAAATGCGGGGTCTCTTGCTCAACAATTTTTAAGAAATTCCACACAGCAACAGCAGAGCATCAAACCAAAGCACAGGGCCCTTTGAAGTGTGGGGTCCTGTGTGACTGTACAGGTCACACGTGGGTGAATCTGGCCCTGCTTAGATCTAGCCAAAGGAAAAAAAGTAACAAGGCTTAGAGTGGAGAAGAGAGACTTGGGGATGGTGATTTTAGAGAGCTGCGCCATCATGCTTTGCGAATGCTACCATCTCACCCAGCCCTAATGGATGAGAGACACAAAGGGACTCTTTGAAGAGCTCCGAAATGTGTTTCTTGCCATCGTGAGACAGAATCAGTGCCTGGGTGAGGTCTGAGAAAACTGAAGCCATCTGACTGGGAGCTCAACTTGTACCCAGAATATCTACAGTATAGTCAGGAGAATACCACTTCTGGTTCCCACGTGCATGTCTAGAGATTACAGGTGCAGGGGCTGATTGTTTGCCTAACTGGAGTGGGTTCAAGCAGGAGAGACAACTCGAAGGGGGTATCTTGGGGCGGTCTTGCCAATAGCATCCAGCCCAACCTCCGAAACAAACACAATGAAGTGTCCTCCGCCCTTTAGAGTAACCAGCTCCATACTGCTCATTCTCCTCCAAGCTCCTTTGTCAGATTAAGATTTAATGTATTAAGAAATATATTTTATATAAACAGCAATATTCATTGCCCCATGTCTCCATCACCCAGTGTCTCTATTATTATATTTGGAACCTTCAGAGTATCTCTTCATGTTCACATCTCCATTTCTCCCCACAAAAGATATATTTCTTTATACTTTTTCAACTTTTCTTTATACCTGTACAACATGTCTTCATCTATCATCATGTTGCATGCTTTTGTGAATTTATTTATTTATTTGAATAATATATTCAATGAATTCAAATAAATAAATAATTTATTTATTTGAATTCATTTATATGAATATTAAAGCTTCCAAAATTTATTTTGTTTGGCTTCGGGAGATTCATCCATATTGATAAATGTAACTATAGTTCATTTGCTTTCACTTCTGTGGAGTATTCCATTGCATGATTCTACTACAATTTTTTCCTCTCCTCTTTTTTTTTTTGTTTGTTTTAAAGATTTTTATTTATTTATTTGGTAGACAGAGACCTCAAGTAGTCAGAGAGGCAGGCAGAGAGAGAGGAGGGAGCAGGCTCCCCAATGAGCAGAGAGCCCGATGTGGGGACTTGATCCCAGGACCCTGAGACCATGACCTGAGCCGAAGGCAGAGGCTTTAACCCACTGAGCTGCCCAGGTGCCCCCCTCTCCTCTTTTTTTTTTTTTTTTAAATTTTATTTATTTATTTGACAGAGAGAGATCACAGTAGACAGAGAGGCAGGCAGAGAGAGAGAGGGAAGCAGGCTCCCCGCTGAGCAGAGAGCCCGATGCAGGACTCGATCCCAGGACCCCGAGATCATGACCTGAGCCGAAGGCAGCAGCTTAACCCACTGAGCCACCCAGGCGCCCCTCTCCTCTTAATAAACAATTGTTTCTCATGTTTTGCTTTTATGCACAATGTCAGTAAGTTTTGCTATGTGTTCTCTCCATTTGCTCGTGTGCGAGGTTTTTGGGTTGGTGTTTTTTGGCTTTTGTTTTGTTTTTGGCGGATCCATTCCTTGTCCTTTTCCTGCTCCACTCTGTTTTCTCAGGAACTTGACCTACGTAGGTTTTTGGGCTCAGCCTCCTGGGTCATCTGCCCGCTTTCTGGGTGTAGCCAGTGGGAGGCACTGGTGAGAGAGTGGGAAGGGAGGGGAAAGAAGTGAGAATTATGGTCGCCCTCTTGATCAGACTGGGTCCCTTCTGCTCCTCCAACCCCCATCGCCCATGTTGCCCAGGTTCTTGCTTCTGCCCAGAGCCTCACTAACTCCTGGTCTTCAATAGTCCCTACTGTTGGCCTCTGCACTCTGGGGTGGTAGTGGTTCCTCAAGTGGCCTGTCCCTGGCTGCCTCACTGCCCTTTGACTTCTCAGGGCTTTCAATCCCCAGGTAACCAATTCCTTAGATTTAATTTCTACTGTTTCAGTACTTGGAGTGGGCTTTGTTTTCCTTTTACATCTTAATATGTATAGGTTGTGCATGTCTTATCTTCAAATTGGTCTCAAAAGTGGGTGCACCCATTTCTACTAACAACAGTGTATGTGTTCCCGTTGTTATAATCTTAACCAATATTAAGTCTTGTCAAGCTTTTTAAATTTTGCTAATCTAATTGGTTTGAAACAATATTTCCCTGGAGTTTTAGTTTCCTTCTCTTGAGACTGAGGGTCTTTCTATGCAGATTATTGAGATTTTGGTTTTGGTGGATTGCTTGTTTGCCTATTTTTAGATTGTTGGGTTCTTATTGATTTACAGGAGTTGCTTATGTTGACATGCTAATTCTTTGTTGGTTATGTGTGTGCCAAATATCTTCTCCCGTTCTTTGTCCCATCTTGCCATTTTTCAGCGGATGGGTTTTTTTTTTTTTTTCATAGAAGTTTCTAATTTTAAGGTAGTTCTCACAAACTTGTAATGTTTTTCTGAGCCGCATGGAACATCACTGATAAGACAAGATCCACCTTGAAAAAGAAAGATAGAAAGAAAAAAAAAAAAAAAGACAAGGTCCACCGATCATGAGCTAAGTTGTATGACCAGATGACTTGTACTTTACAAACTTCTACAACCCAAATCCCCCAGACCAGACAGGGCATCAAGAACCACACTCGGTGTTTCCCTTTAGACTAGATGGGTGAACTCAAGAGAGGAGGTTTGAGGGCGTATTTGCCTCAGACCCTAGTTGTAGCCTGGAGAATGCAGGCTTCATTGGGGCACCTCCCAGGCTTTTCTAGCCCGGCTGTACTTCAAACTCAGTTGCACACAAGCCTAGTTTCTTAAAGTGACACTGAGCCTGGCTTAGAAAGTTTACTGGAGGGGGCAAGTCCCTGCAATGTAACCAGCTAGGTTCAATGTAGCCAACTGGCAACCAAGAGCCATGCTGGGTTGGAATAGACAACACACAGGCAACGTGGAGCCGGAGCCTTGCACTCTCCCAGAAGCGGAGAAATCCAAGCAGGACTACTCAGCAGGCTGAGGAAAATGAGCTCAGGATCAGCCTGGCGCTTCCCTGGCCCCACAGGCCTGCACATTTATCTCTCCACTGGCAATGGCGACCTCTCGCACAAACCCACTGTGAGGACAGACTCCCCAGAATAAAAGTCAGGAGCTCTTATGAGACTTGTATTTTAGAATAGTTATTACTTGCATATGGCATTTTAATAATTCAAATAATATAACAAAGAGTACACAAAGTTTTGCTTCTTAGCTTCATATGGGGGTTGTGACATCTCACACCCTTCACTACACCTTTCCCCAAACATTTCAAGCAAAAATGAATGTATGTTGTTAAATTTCCCTGTTTTTACACAAAGATAGAATATTAGGCAGGTTTTTTTTTTACACAACAGATCTGTTACACAACAGAGGTAAGAGGTTTTGATCAAGAACTTTTATTTTATTTATTTATAATTTTTAAGGTTTTTATTTATGTGAGAGAGAGAGCGCATAAATGGGGGGAAGGGTAAAGGGAGAAGGAGAAGGAGAAACAGACTCCCTGCTGAATGTGGAGCCCCATGTGGGACTTGATCCCAAGATTCTGGGATCATGACCTCAGCTGAAGTCAGATGCTTAACTGACTGAGCCACTCAGACACTCCTTGATCAAGAATTTTCAATCAGATTTTAATTTAATTAGATATTCCCTACAAATTGATTATGTCATTTTGATAAGTATTTCCTTACCTTATCTCCTACCATGATTTTTTTTTTCTCTGACCACTATTTTAAAAATTTGTGGTCAGCCACCATTCAACAGGTGCTTTTTTTCTTTTTTAACATTTCAGAATCAGAAAAAAAGGTTGTATGTTGTGTTTATTAAAGACATTTGGGGAATAAATACACAAAGAAGAAAATAAAATTTAAGAGTAATTCTACTACCCAGTTGTCACTATTTAAGTGACAACTACTCTAGTGTTTAGGAACCAATATTTTAGAATAGATACATTACATGTCCAATAAAACACAAACAGGATTGGGTGCCTGAGTGGCTCAGTGGATTAAAGCTTCTGCCTTCGGCTCAGGTCATGATCTCAGGGTCCTGGGATCGAGCCCCACATATGGCTCTCTGCTCATTGGGGAGCCTGCTTCCTCCTCTCTCTCTCTCTCTGCCTGCCTCTCTGCCTACTTGTGATCTATGTCAAATAAATAAATAAAGTCTTTAAAAAAAAACCTACACAAACAGGATTAACATACACCTTACTTATTTATTTATTAAAAGGACTTTATTTATTTATTTGTCAGAGAGAGAGCATAAGCAGGGGGAGAGGCAGGCAGAGGGAGACTTGATCCTAAGACCCTGGAATAATGACCTGAGCCAAAGACAAACACTTAACCAACTGAGGCACTCAGGCATCCCAGGATTAACATATACTTTAATGTGTAAAGTGGAAAAACATCCATCAGTACTTGTTTATCTATCTTTAAATCACAAAGTTCAAAATTTTCAAGTTCATTAGTAATAACAATGTGTTGATGTGTGTGTTAACTTGATCTCTACTTTTTAATCTTTTCTCTATATATTCTCTCTATAGATAGTATTTTTTTAAAAGAAGTCTCAAATAGAGGCACATACTGATTCTGTAAAGAATTATATCCCCTTTCTGTTCAAAGCATTCCAACAGGTATTTATTCACTACTTGAGTTTTAGTTGTAATTCCTTACCTTTATATACAGTATCCCAGTTTGCAAGTCTTGTCTGTTCTGAGCATCACTTTGAGGCAAGTAGTGCTATTCTCATTGGCTGGCTGAAGAAACAGCATCACAGAGGTTAATGCTTAGTCCAAGACCATGTAGCTAGTTAGGAAAGAGAGTTGGGTTGGAGGTTTGGATCCCAAGTCTAGTATGAATTCTATCAGACCGTTGTGGGGACAGAAGAAGAAACACCCTACATTCCCAGACCTCTTTAGGTTTATAATGTAGTTGATGAGACGTGTTGCAAAATCATTCAACACGCAGAGAAGAAAACACAGTCTATGAGAGGTAAACACGGTCACCCTCTTTAGACCCTATGCATGTTCTACTTAGCCTGTTTCCACCACTTCCCCCTGTTGCTTTGGCTGGTCTTCAGGCATCTGTGGTAACTGCCTAGACCTCGAAGGTCTTTTTTTTTTTTTTTTTTAAAGATTTTATTTATTTATTTATTTGTCAGAGAACGAGCAAGAGAGCGAGCACAGGCAGACAGAGTGGCAGGCAGAGGCAGAGGGAGAAGCAGGCTCCCTGCCAAGCAAGGAGCCCGATGTGGGATTTGATCCCAGGACGCTGGGATCATGACCTGAGCCGAAGGCAGCCGCTTAACCAACTGAGCCACCCAGGCGTCCCGACCTTGAAGGTCTTTGAAGAGAGCTCTTGATGAGAAGTTACAACTTGTACTGAGTTAAAGGCAAGGCAGAAGATGTGCTTTTCCCTCATCATGGAGATATTTCAGTGACAAATGAGAATTATACCTTCATTGTATTTTTCCTGTGGCTTAAAATATTTTTCACATATCCACTCAATGTTTTCAGTCATTTACTCATTCATGGTTGAATTTAACAGTCATCAATGGGTACCCAATATGTCCTCAGTGTAAGACACCCTGTTAGCCCTAGAGGAGGACAGATAAATAAAACATGACTTATTCCCCTAAAGGAGCTCTGTTTCCATATGATTCTTGTGGTTACTCGGGCAACAGACTTCAATAGATAGAGAGCATGCAATCCACACTTCCAACCTAGACACAACTGGGGGACAGCTCTGTAAAGGTATCTCTTAGCTAAAGCACAGGCCAGCAGGTTTTCATCTCTTTTTAATACCATAATCACTCTTGTGAAGACCAGGTCTCTTTTCTGGGACCAGGATTGAAGGTAATAGTGTCCCACATGGGGGTGTAATAGACAAACCATTTGGGGCACAGAAAATAAATATTTTGGTGTATACTTATAACATTTCTTTTACTGGGAATGTTTTGTATGATCTCAGATGTGTTAGTGTTACACACAATAGCTCACACACATACTTTGTGAATCAATAAATACACATATGTGCTCAGTAGTATTTTATTGATGGGGTGGGCAATCAAGACTTTGGAGTCAGTGTTCTAAAGCCACAGCTACACTGCTTCTCCTTCCTGCTGAAATCCTCCTTTGGGAAGCTTTCCAACATCATTGACTTGGGATTTGGCCTGATGGCTGAGAAGAATTATACAAGGTTTCTAGAGTATAGAGTTCAAGTAAGTTCCTACAGACGGTACCAGACTGTGTCTCTAACACAAACAGAGGAGGGATAGATTTCTTCTTCCCTCAATAAATGCTTCCTTCCTGTCAGGATCCTGAGCTTTAAGAACTTGCTTTTTCCCCTCACACTTGGAGTATCCTCTTTATTTGTTTTTGGGGCTTCTGTAGTTGCTTTTCGCCTATTTTCCCAAAGAAGTGCCCATCATTCCTCATTCTCACCTAGCTGGAGTTGGAGGAAAATCAGTTGGAGTCCCGAGTTCCCATCTCTTTGATTGCCAGGCACTTACATTTGGTAACAGATGTCCAGCAGGGCCCCGCATGTGTCAATTCCAGAGCATTCTACCAGCTTCATGGACAAGTGTAAATTCTCATTAACCCAGTCTCTGCACACGGAACACTCGCCCTCTTTCTGGCCTAGGCATCCTTTCTGCTGTACCATGGGGGATTTCTGAACTGTAGATTATTTTTTGCTTTTATCTAAGGGTTCTATTTTCTTCTTTCTCTATCCTACCTCTGCTTGCATCTTGTTTATCATTGAAATCATTGATAGTTATGCAAAATATAGGTTATGTTTCACTAAAAGGATTACCAGTCTGTGATAATTCAAAAAGTACTTAGGGGATGTGGATTGTGATTGTTTGAGTTGCAGAAAAATCTTTAAATTTTTTAAAAATTTATTTATTTGCCAGAGAGAGAGGGAGAGAGCTAGCACAGGCAGACAGAGTGGCAGGCAGAGGCAGAGGGAGAAGCAGGCTCCCTGCCGAGCAAGGAGCCCCATGTGGGACTCGATCCCAGGACGCTGGGATCATGACCTGAGCTGAAGGCAGCCACTTAACCAACTGAGCCACCCAGGCGTCCCATGAATTGCAGAAAAATCTTTAAGGACAGATTTTTTTTTTATCTTCTTGACAGATGATCAGTTTGATAATAATTTCAATTTTGTGTGTTCCAGAAGCCTGTCTGTAGCATAATATGAATTTTACTCTGGAGTATCCTTTTCCTCTGGTTCTAGTGTTTATTAAGTCCTTGCATAGAATATCTGTGTTTTGAGATGGAATTTGAAAGAATTGCTCATCTACATCAAAGGTAAACCAGCCGATCCTTGTAAACATTCACAGCTAGCTTCAGATAAGAATCTGAGCTTGTTGGGGTGCCTGGGTGGCTCAGTGGATTAAAGCCTCTGCCTTCAGCTCAGTCATGATCCTAGAGTCCTGGGATCGAGCCCCGCATCGGGCTCTCTGCTCGATGGGGAGCCTGGTTCCTCCTCTCTCTCTGCCTACTTGTGTCTGTCAAAAAAATAAATAAAATTTTAAAAAATCTTAAAAAAAAAAGAATCTGAGCTTGTCAATTACTAGGGCCTCCTGAGGGCAAAGGCAGGCGGCAAAATAGTTTTTGGGTAGGTAGGCCATTCTGGGAGATCTTTTCTTCCAAAGCAAATGAGGGACTCCTGTCCTTGATGCTAGTGTCATGACATGTGAATGACGTCAGTGACAAGGTAGGGATAACTAAATGCAGTAAGAGACAGACCTTATAATGTATAATGGCTCAAACACAATAGAAGTTTACTTCTTGCTCTGATAGCAGCACAGGGTAATGAGAAATTATGACAGAACAGCTTTCCTGAAGGCCATCGTTCAGGGATCCAGGCTCTCAGTGATCTTGTATCTTCAACTCAGGGTTTCCAGAATTGCCCCAGGGGGTGTCTCTGTTCCAGCCATCCAGAAGGCAGATACAAACATGGAGAAATGGGCATGGCCAGGTCTGGACGTGGCACACCTCCTTTCTCATGTCCTGTTGGCTAGAACATAGTCCCGTGGCCATGCCTAACCACAAGGACAGCTGGGAAGTGAGGGCCAGCTGTGTGTCAGAGAGGAAAAGGAGAATATGGGATCAGTATCTGCCACCACATTCTTACTCCTTGCCTCATGGAAAAATTTATTTCCAAGGTCCCCTTTACTAAGCAGTGAGAATTGATTGTGTATTCAGGGGTAGCTCTGGGATCCCTTTCCCAGGCAAGGAGGGTTCCCTATCATTTTACAGAAGATGACAAATCCCTTCTAATGGAGTTAATGACAGTGGATGTGGGTGTTCTGCAAAAGATTTTCGGATGATCAGCAAATCTCCACTGGAGGAACGAGCAGGGGTGACCTCCCTGGAACCGTACACACAAGTCTGCATATCTAACTCCTCTCTGGAGCTCGTGACCCAGTGTTTCCAAGTGTCTGAAAAGCTGATATGCCCTGCCTTTTCCCTTGTTAGGGGAAAATCAGGTCATATCTTTGCAAATAAAAATAATTCTTCCACTGAAATTGTCTACTTGTTATCTGCTAAGACAGTAGGGGTTCTTTAGCAAGGAAGGCCCCAGCAACCTGCCTCGAACACGGGCCAATCTATGGTCTGGGCAAAAGCTGTGAGCCTTTCATCTTTTGGAGAATTAATACATAGGGCATTAGCTGAGTTTCCATTTCAGTGCAACTTAAGCCTGAGCGATAAAGGCCGCCGTGGTCTGTGAACTTTGTATTACATAACCCTCATGTGATCGAGGGCTGCTATTTATAGTTTTCCTTTGTGTGGGGCTCTGGACTGGGTTATAGGATGAAGCTTCCTTCTCCAGCCTCCCAGAGGAGATCAAAATGACTCCGCATTTATCCTGAACTTCCACCTAGCCCAGGTCTTTCAAAACTGCTCTTGTCTTATTGTCAATTATTGCTAATTTCCCCCTGAAGTTTGCTCATTTGTTCATCTTTGATCCATCTATTCATTCATTCATTCATTCATTCATTCAACATTTAAGGAAAGCCTTCTACACACCAGGGGTACAAAGTTGAGTGAAACACATTTGGAGTGGAGGTAAATGGTTGACAATTCTGATTCCTAGACTCCATCTTAGACCAGTTAAAGCACAGCATCTAGGGGGTGAATTCTGGTCATAGGTTTGTTTTAAAATCTTCCCAAGAGTTCAATGTGGCAGTTGGGCTTGATAAAACCACTAGAATCTGTAGACACTGAAGCCAAGGAACTAAGGTTTAATATGCCAAGGAAAAAGACCAGAAAAAGAACCAAAGAAAGACAGAGTCCTAAGTGGGGACTGAGAACAGTATAGAGAGAATTGGCAGTTGTTAAGATACAGAGAAAGAAATAATGATCAGTCCGGGGTGGAATTTCAGCCTTTCTACTTTTTAGCTTGTGTAATGTCAGACATTCAATCACTCTGAGTGTCTTCCTCCTCATTTTGAAAATGAGGATAGTAATAATCTTTACATCCTAGGATTGCTGTGAGCATTTAATCAAAGTGCCTGGTGTGCAACAAATCTGTTATTTTTGTTATTATTTGGAATTCAGGAGGAAATACCAAGCATAAAAAAGTGGGTAGTTAGGGGGCGCCTGGGTGGCTCAGTGGGTTAAAGCCTCTGCCTTTGGCTCTGGTCATGATCCCAGGGTCCTGGGATCGAGCCCCGCATCGGGCTCTCTGCTCAGCAGGGAGCCTGCTTCCTCCTCTCTCTCTGCCTCCTTCTCTGTGACCTCCATCTGTCAAATAAATAAATAAAATCTTTAAAAAAAAAAGTGGGTAATTAAAGGTGTGAGTATGTTGGTGAATTCTACCAAATATCCAAAGAAAATTTAATACATCTTTCTCAAACTCTTCCAAAAAATTGCAGAGGAGGGAACACTTCCAAACTCGTTTTATGAGACCAGCTTTACCTTGATACTAAAGCCCTACAAGGATATCACACACATGAAGGAAAGAAAGAAAGAGAAAAAGGAAAAAAGAAAATTGTAGGTCAATATCCCTGATGAATATACATACAAAATCCTTAACAAAAAATTGGAAAAACCAAAATCAACAATACATTAAAAGGATCATCCACCATGATCAAGTAGGATTTATTTCAAGAACGCAAGGATGATTCAACATTTGCAAATCAATCATTGAGATACACCGTATTGACAGAATGAAAGATAAACACCATAAGATCACCTCGATAGATGCAGAAGAAATCTTTCAACAAAATTCAGTAGTCATTTGTGATAAAAACTCTCACCAAAGTAGGTATAGAAGAAATGTACCTAGAAAAAATAAAGGCTATAAATGACAAAACTCACAGCTAATATCATTTACCCAATACCACTGGGTAAAAAGCTGAAATCTTTTCTTCGAAGAACAGGAAAAAGACAAGGGTGTCCACTGTTGCTACCTTTATTCAAAATAGCATTAGAAGTCCTAGCCACAGCAATTAGGCAAGTTAAAGAAATAAAAAGGAAGAAGTAAAACTGTCACTACTTGCAGATGACATGACACTAAAACCTTAAAGACTTTACCAAAAAATTGTTAGAGCTAATAAATGAGTTCAGTAAAGTTTTGGGATACAAAATTAATATACAAAAATCTGTTCTGTTTTTAACACAATAACAAACTACCAGAAAGAGAAATTTTTAAAAATCCCATTTACAATTGTATCAAAAAGAATAAAATACCTAGGAATAAATTTAACCGGGGCAGGGTGGGGGGAGACTTATACACTGAAAACTATAAGATATTTATAAAAGAAATTGAAGGAGATACAAATAAATGGAAAGATATTCTGTGTTTATGGAATAATTTATTTATTTTTTATTTTAAATTGTTTTTTTCCAAAGATTTACTTATTTGTCAGAGAGAGAGAGCGAGCACGTGCACACAAGCAGGAAAAATGGCAGGTAGAGGGAGAAGCAGGCATCCCGCTGAGCAGGGAGCCCAACATGGGACTCGATCCCAGGTCCTGGGATCATGACCTGAGCTCTGAAGGTAGGCACTTAACTGACTGAGCCACCCAGGCATCCCAATAATTACCTTTTTTATGTTCATACTACCCAGAGCAATCAGCAGATTCAATGCAATCCCTATCAAAGTTCCAACTGCATTTTTCACAGATCTAGAGCAAATCTAAAATTTGTGTAGAATCTCAACAGACTCCAACCAGCCAAAGCAATACTGAGAAAGAACAAAGCCAGAGGATTCATGTTCCTTGGTTTCAAACTATACTACAATATCTAATAAAACAGTATAGTATTGGCATAAAAACAGATACATAGATCAAAAGAAGAGAATAGATGGGGCACCTGGGTGGCTCAGTGGTTTAAGCCTATGTCTTCAGCTCGGGTCATGATCTCAGGGTTCTGGGATCGAGCCCAGCGTCGGGCTCTCTGCTCAGCGGGGAGCCTGCTTCCCCCCTCTCTCTCTGTCTGCCTCTCTGCCTGCTTGTGATCTCTCTCTCTGTCAAATAAATAAATGAAATCTTTTTTTAAAAAAAAGAAGAGAATAGAGAGACCAGAAATAAACCCATGCATATATTGTCAATTTTTAAGAAAGGAAGAAAGAATATACAACAAGGAAAGAACAATCTCTTCGATAAATGGTGATGAAAAAACTGGACAGATACATGCAAAAGAATGAAAATGACCACTATCTCGCATCATACACAAAAATTTACTCAAAATAGAATAAAGATCTGAACCTAACACCTGAAACCATGAAACACTTAGAAGAAAATTTAGGCAGTAAGCTCTTTGACAGTGATCTTAGTGATGTTTTTTTGGATGTCACTCCAAAGGCAAGAGCAACAAAAGCAAAAATAACCAAATTGGACTACATCAGACTAAAAAGCTTCTGCCCAGTGAAGGAGACCATCAATAAAACAAAAAGGCAGGGACACCTGGGTAGCTCAGTTGGTTAAGCCTCTGCCTTTGGCTCGGGTCATGATCCAAGGGTCCTGGGATCGAGTCCCACATCGGCTTCCTTGCTCAGCAGGGAGTCTGCTTCTCTTTCAGTCTCTGTCTGCCACTCTGCTTGCTTGTGCTCTCTCTCTCTCTCTCTCTGACAAATAAATAAGTAAATAAATAAAATCTTAAAAACAAAACAAAAACAACAACAACAACAACAAACCCCAAAAACCAACGTTATGAATGGGAGACAATATTTGCAAATCATATATCCAATAAGGGGCTAATGTCCAAAATATATAAAAAGTTCATCAACTGGGGCGCCTGGGTGGCTCAGTGGGTTAAAGCCTCTGCTTTCAGCTCAGGTCATGATCCCAGGGTCCTGGGATCGAGCCCCACATCGGGGTCTCTGCTCCGCAGAGAGCCTACTTCCTCCTCTCTCTCCCTGCCTGCCTCTCTTGCCTACTTGTGATCTCTGTCTGTCAAATAAATAAACAAAATCTTAAAAAAAAAAAAAGCTCATCAACTCAATAACCAAAAAATCTGATTAAAAATTGGCCAGAGAATCTATATAGTCATTTTTCCAAGGAAACATTTAGAAGAACAAGATACATGAAAAGATGTTCAACATCATTAATCCATAGAGAAATATAAATAAAAACCATAGTGAGTTATCTCTTCACACCTGTCGGAATGACTAGCATCAAAAAGACAAGAAAAACAAATATTGGCTAGGATATGACAGAAAGGGAACCCTCATACATTGTCAGCAGGAATATAAGTTGGTGCAGCCACTGTGAAAAATAGTATGGCGGTTTCTCAAAAAATTAAAAATAGAATTATCATATGATCTAGCAATTTTACTTCTGGATTTCTATCTGAAGTGGTATCTGGGTATCTGGTATTAGGAGAAAATGGAAATACTAGCTTGAAAAGATATATACACTCCTATGTTTGTTTTAGCATTATATACAATACCCAAGATATGAAAACCATCTGGTTGTCTATGAATGGAAATGTATATGTATATATACATATATATATATATGCACACACACATATATATGAATATTACTCAGTCATAAGAAGTAATGAAATATGGCTATTTGCCACAACATGAATGGAACTTGACATTATTGTACTAAGTGAAATAAATCTGACGGAAAAGACATGCCACATGATTTCACTTATAAGTGGAATCTAAAATAAGAGCAAACAGAACAAAACCGAGACTCCCACATGCAGAGAACAGATTGGTAGTTTCCAGAGGGGAGGAGAGTTGGGAGGAAGGGCAAAAGGGATAAAGGAGATCAAGAGGTACCGGCTTCCTGTTATGAAATAAATGAGTCATGGGGAAGTAAGGTCAGCCGTGGGGATACAAGCAGTAACAGTGTATTCACTTTGTGTGACCACATATGGTAACTGGTGGTGACCATTTCACAATGCATTCCAGTATCAAATCCCTATATTGTACTCGTGAAACTAATATCGTGTGTCAGTTACACTTCAATAAAAACTCATTATCAAAAAATAAATGGAAGAACAATTAGATACTTAAAAAAATAAAGATCTGAGGATGGACCTTAAGTGATTGTCTGATGCTACCAAAACTGGGAGAAGGCTCAGATATCTGTGGGCATCTGGGACCTCCGCTCCATAGGGTGCATCTTCCTTGAAGAAAAAGAAATCATTATTTTCACCTTAAAAGTAATGTAAATAGGGGCATTAGTCCCTGGGTGGCCTAGTCCGTTAAGCGTCTGTCTGCCTTGGGCTCAGGTCATGATCCCAGAGTCCCAGGATCCAGCGGCATCAGGCTCCCCACTCAGAGGGGAGTCAGCTTCTCCCTTTGCCTCCTCATCCCACTCGTGCTCTTTCTCACTGTCTTTCAAATAAATAGATAATAAATTAAATCTTAAAAGAAAACTAATGTAAATATGCTGTTGACTAGAATGGCAAATTTGTGTCAGTTAATTAAGATAAAAAGAAAAGTTCATATGTTTTGAAAAGCACCCCCTTTTGGAGGACATGTCAGGGAGTGCTCCGGCCTCCCAGACAGTACCCACTCCCACATCTCTGCTATCACTCTCCCCAGGTCTTTGGGTGGAGAGCACAGCTTTGCGCATCATGAAAATCTCACCATTCTGAGTGAGATGGACACTCGGGTCATTCTTTCTGGATATTTAACTAAGCATAATCAGCACTTTTTCCAGTGATAGACTATACACATGTAAGTAGATATATATATATCTAGTATATTCTTTTTTGATTTGTAACAAAGATGATAGAACATCCCCCACCTATTTTAAGTCCTGAATTTTACCTTAACAATGTATCTTGGAGATTATCTATATCAATCTGTAAAGCGTTTCATCTTTTTTTAATTTTAATTTTTTAAAAAAGATTTTATTTATTTGAGAGAGAGATCATGAATGGGGGAAGGGACAGAGAGAGAGAGGGAAAGGGAGAAGCAGGTTCCCTGCTGAGCAAGGAGTCAGACTCTGGACTCCATCCCAGGATCCCAAGGTCATGACCTGAGCTGAAGTCAGTGGCTTAACTGGCTGAGACATCCAGGTGCCCCCATCTTTTTTTTTTTTTTTTAATAGCTGTGCAAGTGTTCCGATGTACTATAATTTATTTAACCAATATTCTGTTGAGGTTTTCAGCCTTTTGCTATTTAAACACCACTGCAATGAATGATGTGTACATAGGTTATTTTGCAAATAAGAGCATCTATTGTTCTAGAAATTCTTGAAGAGGTTAAAGGATATGTGCATTTGAGGATTGCCCTAGAGGTAGTTCTAATTCCCACTTCCATCAGCAGCATAGGAGAAGGCCTGCTTCCCCATACCCTCACCAGCTGAAGTTTGATTTTCACCAATGGAGTAGGTGCAAGATGATACTTCCTAATAGTTGTAGTAAAGTGTCTCGCTCCGCCTGTGAGTGACATTGAGCCCATTTTCATGTTTTAAGACTCATTTGGCTTTTCTTTGCTGGAGATAGTTTGTTCGTATCATTTGCCTGTTTTTCGGTTGGGTCATTGGTTTGTTCCTTGTTGGTTTCTAGGAATTCCTTATATACTTAGGTAAACCAGCATGGAGTCTATTGCAAATATTTTTTCCTTCCAGCTCTGTCATTTGTCTGTTTTTTTTTCTCCTGCAGAACATTGTGACTTCTGTGTTTTATGTATGTCATAAATACAAAGGCATTCTGCACTCTGAGATTGTTATTATTATTATGTTATTATTATTATTATTATTATTAAGAATTATTATTAAATAATTCCCCCATGGTTTCGCGTATCAATTGTAATATACTATTATTTAAAACTTTTACATTTTTGTACCACTTGAAATTTTTCCTAGTGTAACAATGTGAGGTATGGGATCCAACTTTATTTTTAGATGGCCATGTAAACCTTAAAATTGAATAATCTATCAGCTGACCTAAAGCCTTTAATTGAATAATCTATCTTTTCTCCATTGATTTGAGATATTATTCTTTAAACTATATTAAACTTATCACATATTAAATTTCCAGATGTTTTTAGGTCTATTTCTGGACTTTCTATTTTTCTTTCTTTGATCTCCCTATTCATGTATCAGTACTATGCATTTTAAAAAAAGATTTTTATTTATTTATTTGACAGAGAGAGATCACAAGTAGGCAGAGAGGCAGGTAGAGAGAGAACGGAGGAAGCAGGTTCCCTGCCGAGCAGAGAGCCCGATGCGGGACTTGATCCCAGGACCCTGAGATCATGACCTGAGCGGAAGGCAGAGGCTGTAACCCACTGAGCCACCCAAGCGCCCCAGTACTATGCATTTTTTATTTTATTTTTTATTTTATAGCTTTATAATAGGCTTTAATTTTTGATTTGGAAAAAAAAATCTGGCAATTATTCTTTTTCAGAATTTTCTCGACCACTGTTGCTTGCTTATTTTTCCATCTAAACTCTAGAATCAGCTTATTTAGCTCAAACAGGTAATGTATTATTGTTTTTGTATAACATATTGATTAACATAGAGGGGACTGATGGCATTATGCGTGTTGCCTTTACTGTGCAGTGGTCCTGCCCCTTGGTTAGTGTGATCCAATGGATGTCAAACACTCATAAATATCACCAATCAGATGTAACACTTCTCTACAGGGGTTGACTGAGTGATGGGGGAGGAGAGGCAACCAGAAGTATTTACCACTCTTTCCTGGGGGTAGAGCAGAAAACCTCTCCTGCCATGGAAAGATGAGAAGCAGGTGGATAAAGGTGTTCACCATTGACAGTGGGATTCCAGGGGCACCTGCTAGGGATCCCTCTTGGGATATTTCGGTGACTCTTTTTTTTTGTTTTAAGATTTTATTTATTTATTTGACAGACAGAGATCACAAGTAGGCAGAGAGTCAGGCAGAGAGAGGAGGAAGCAGGCTCCCTGCCGAGCAGAGAGCCCAATGTGGGGCTCGATCCCAGGACCCTGAGATCAAGACCTGAGCCGAAGGCAGAGACTTTAACCCACTGAGCCACCCAGATGCCCCTATTTCGGTGACTCTTAAAAGAATTTGATCTCGTGATTCTGGAGATCTGAGACACTAAAGGTGTATGTGGAGTTATTCATCTGCTGAAAAGGATGGTGAGAGGCAGATGTAGGATAAAAACCATGGGCTTTAGAGCCCAAAGAGACTGAGTTTAAACATCAGTGTGGGGGCGCCTGGGTGGCTCAGTGGGTTAAGCCGCTGCCTTCGGCTCAGGTCATGATCTCAGGGTCCTGGGATCGAGCCCTACATCGGGCCCTCTGCTCAGCGGGGAGCCTGCTGCCCCCTCTCTCTGTCTGCCTCTCCGCCTACTTGTGATCTCTCTCTCTGTCAAATAAATAAATTTAAAAAAAAATCAGTGTGGCTGCACTTAATTTCTGCAGCTCTTGCTTTTCTCACCTTTATAAATACCTTGTGGAATTGTCAGTATTAGAATAATATATGTCAAGATTCTAGCACAGCACCTGGCATTCGGTATGTAGTGATTAAATAGTCTGAGGCACATTTTGAACTGAAGACAAACTTCACAGTTTCTCTGAAGCTCTTGGCAAACTTCTCCGGCAGTGAGTGGCCTTATACACCAGAGAGGGACGCTGTTGCCTTGGATCCACAGAGAAGGCACCTAAAGACAGGAGAAGCCTTTCTGTTTCTGGAATTGTAAGCATTTCAGCTCTTGCGCTTGGTCTGTGACCCACTCACTTGGGTTCTCCCGTCTCAGCCCAGTGCTGTGCATCTCGCCGCACAGGCATTTTTGGTCATGCTTCCGGGTCATCCTCAACTGGGGATATTTACTAACAAATAGAAACTTGATCCTTATGAAAAAGTGCGGAGTGTTTTTTCAGATTATGATTTTGATATATGCTCATTTAAGAGAAAATAAAAAATGGAGAGAAACATAAGGAAACAAACATTAGTTATAACGTCATTAAACAGAAAATGTTTCTTACTATCTACATGTCCTTCTGGGCTTATTTCTGTGTCTACACCCTCCTCCATGGACCTTGATAGTGACATTTACAGCCACATTGTGTAGACACGTACACCCACATTCACACTGATGTATAATTGGATCATACTTTACATATAATTTGGTGTCTTTTCAAGCATTATATCACATCTTCAGTGTTTCAGGAAGTTGCTGTTAAAAGTAGTTTTTTACTACTGCATAATGTTTGGTACATTTTTCTTTTAAAAGTCAAGAAATAGGCAAGCAGATTTTATCTCCATTGACACTACTTAGGGAGCGGACAAAAAGATTAGAGTTATTGTTTATACATTTTCATTTAAATACTAAACAAATGAAGTGAGCAAACCATCAGCTAGTTTCTGAAAGCTGAGAATAATGAAAGCCCATTACAAAAAACCATTGTTTCTACATTGTTTTTTGTCCTTTTTTTAAGAAAAAGTTTTGAATATTTTTCAGACTCATTACTAGGTAGCTTGCGCAACACTATTTTTACAAGGGGCCTGACAAAAAGCCAGGGTTACGGCCTTCCTTTCCTTTCCAGAACATAATGTTTATCCTTCCTATGGGGGCAAAGTTGATATTTTCCATAAAGCACAACAACCTGGAAATCTAGGGTGATTTACTTGATCCAAATGGTAAATAAAAAGCAAATAAAGTAAATTGAGAAATTCTTGTGGGAGAATGAACTAGATCACATCTGTCATCCTACCATGACCCCTTTTTGCTGTGTCTCTGGTGGTTGACCACAAGATGTCACTATGACTTTTTTAATCCTAGGAATTCTGTAGCCTGCTGGGGGGTGGGGAAAGAACAGAGAAAGAGAAAATCTTACAGTTCTATGCAAAATGGAATAGTATTTTTTTTCCTGGCAGGCAGCCAGGCTAATAAGAAAAAATGTTTTTAAAACCAACACTATGAATTCAAAAGGCTTTCAAGAAACATCTGCACAGTGAAACTGTTAACTCCAAAGAAGTCCAACATTGTATTTATCCTGTATAAATTAAAATGGAAAATAAAAGCCCATTTGGGCCAGTGTGCAAAATCTCCAAAGCAAGAGAAAAATACTTCTGAAGTCAATCCATTTTCAGAATGATGGCATTAAATACGGGGGATGTAATAGCTGAAAACAACTGAAATCCTGCCCAGCGAAGCTTCAAATAACCAGTTTCCAAAAACAAATATTGTTAATTAACCAAATTTCCCTTCACGGACTCAAATTTTAGGGGAAAGAAACAAATCATTCTTTTTCTCAAACGCAAGCTGCTCCACGTTACTTGGGTAAGATGGTTTTCACATTTAGTTAGCATGGTCTGCCGTGTCCCCTCCATAAGGCACATTTACATGTAGTCAGACCTGGTGTTCTGGATAGTGGTTCTGAAGGACTGAGAGTTCCTGAGTCAGCACAAAAATTATATTTCTTATTTGCATAGAAGGCAAGAAAGTGCTTTAGGAAAGCAACCGGGAACACAGCAAATCCTTGGATGTGAATAGACGTCTAATGGATGGTCTCCTGGGCCCCCCCACTTGTATGCAGGTGTCTGTATGCATCCCTCTTGTCACGTGGTCCTAGTGCAACTGGCATGCAATGTGACCACCCAGTGTTCTCAACAGTGGCTAGCAGCCTGACCCAGATCCCTCATCAGGAATTTGGGATTGAGTCAGTTGAGTCTCTCTTCAGATATGACCAGATAGTAGCATGCAAAGTCTGGAACTGTGGGTCACCATATTTTCCACCCTGTCAAGCGAGAAGCAAACACATAGGTGTCCCAGGAGAAGTAAGGGAGAAGGGGGTACTGAGGAGCCCTGGCAGAGAGGGAGCTTTGATGGCATCCAATTCCAATGTGTCTTTGAGGTCCAGAGTCTTCCTCTCTGGTTTCCAAAGAAAGCCTTGTATCCTCATAGGAAAGAATCATTTTGTTCAACCAAACCACTCTACTCTGGTAGTTGCAATTCATTGCAATTGAAAGTGTCTTAATGCATGACTTTTCAGGATGATTTGGAGCTCAAGTCATTGTAATTTTTTCTCTTTGCACGCCAATGCTCCTCTGCTCCTCAGCTGTCTTCTGTCCCCCACCATTTATCCAGACATTTAGGTTATGGGATATTTTATTGTTCTTTTGAACTAATTCTCCAGGCTTATTGAGTGACAGTGAGCATAACCTTGAAAGGCCTTATGAAATGATTTGAAAGATGGTTTTTCAGCTGAAAACAACTGAAATCTGTGATCTTTGGGTGAAATGGGTCTGTACGTTAGTATTCTACAATAGCACTTCCTCAAATTTGTTCTTTCGAACATTAACCTTAATAAAAGTGTTAAGGAAACAAACAAAGTATTCCAAAGTAAAATAAACTTGGGGAAAAAATGTAGAGGAAAATAAGTTTGGGAAAAAATGCGAAAAAAAAGTCTCTTGAAGCTTGTAGTTCACATTAATATATTAAGGGCTCTGACAAGTCCTGCAATAGAAAAGGAATAGAAATTATTTAGCTAAATTTTCTAAAATTAATGATAATAGATTTCTTTTGTGTGTGTGTGGGAGGGGGTGTTAGTCCTTATTGGTAACGCTTTAGAATGTTACTTAAGATGCTTTATAGCCAAACTGAGTTTGAGGTGGGCTCAAACTCACCCACCTGGTGAAAATCTCAATCCCTCATTCTCCTACCTCATAGTCCTTAATTAATCAGGCAGTTAGTCTGAAGGCTAGGGAAGTGTCCAGACATTCAGTGCTATAGGAGAGACTGCCTTATGGCCTCTCTTGCAGACCCTATATTAATTACCCAGAGTCTGGATTTCATGCTTTCTTTTTTATACCTTTCCAGAATAGAATATATACAAAGGAAAGTACATAAATTACAAGTGTATAGTGATGAATTTTTGCAAACTGTTTCACACACTACTACTGCAACTACCACTAGATTAAGAAATGACATCACAAGCTTCTAGAAGCCTTTTCATGCTCTTTCAGGCACTTCTCCCCATAAGAGTAAACATGATCTGGGGACGCCTGGGTGGCTCAGTTGGTTAAGCGGCTGCCTTTGGCTCGGGTCGTGATCCCAGTGTCCTGGGATCGAGTCCCGCATCGGGCTCCTTGCTCAGCAGGGAGCCTGCTTCTCCCTCTGCCTCTGCCTGCCACTCTGCCTATGCTCGCTCACTCTCTCTCCCTCTCTCTCTGACAAATAAATAAATAAAATCTTAAAAAAAAAAAAGAGTAAACATGATCTGGCTTTATGCCTTTTCTTCCCAAATAAATAGCTATATTCTGGAGGACAGGGATCGATCCTTGATTTCCTTGTATCTCTGCAGTGGCTACCAAGGGATTTAGTTCATTGGATTCATCTATAAGTATGAGCCGTAGAAGCACAAGAGCCCACCAGACTCCTGTACAGGGTGGAAGTGTCTTGCAGTCCTGGGCTGGGTTCAAACCCCTCAACCACAACCAGCAGATGTCTGACCAGGAACACTGACTTCATCTCTAAGGACTTCAGTTTCCTGATTTGCAAGGAGATTCGGATGAATTATATAGGGGGCCTTGAATGCCACCACAAGGATCCTTCTGAGAGAGCCAGAAGGAGATCTGATGCCCACACAGAGGAGACGGTAATGTGAGAACAGACAGAGCGTTCTGAAGATTGTAGTCAAACAGCCACCAGCCGCAGCATGCGGGCAGCCACCAGAATTTGCAAGAGACAGAGCTGCTTCTCCTGTAGAGCCTCCCCTAGATGTTGGCTGGGCGACACCTCGACCTTGGCTCAGCGAAACTGATTGCGGACTTCCGGCCTCCGGAAAGTCCGGAGGAAATTCTTTGTACGTTTTCTCCGGAAATGTAAAAGAATACATTGCTGTCGTTTTAACCCATCAACGTTGTTACAACGGCCATGGGGAGCGAGGATGCGTACCACGTGACAGGTGTTGGGCGCTTCCAATGGAGAAATGAACAGTCTCCGTGGAGCTTATAGTCCAAGGGTAGACAGACAACGAATAGATGCACAAATGCAGAATTGAATGTGAGACAGTGACGCTGTACGCTGACACCAGAGCAGGGTGAGCTCAGGGAGCCTAGGAGAATGGTAGGAAATGAGTTGGGTGCGGTATGCAGGGCTCTGCAGGCGGCCGCACAGTAAAGGGAAGGGCTCTGTATTTTCTTCTAAGTATGGCTTTGGGATTGTGGGCTCCACTTCAGGCTGTCCCAAGAGGGGACTCTGGACTGGGGTCAAGTTGACTGCTGTCCATGTGCCCTCAAGCGATTTCTTTAACTTCCTTAGATTTTAATGTACTTAACCCAGGGCACATTAGCTTCTCTATCTTTTAAAAGGATTTTTTTTTTTTTAAGATTTTATTTATTTCTTTATTAGAGAGAGCACAAGCAGCCAGGAGGTGCAGAGGGTAGAAGGGGGAGAAGCAGACTTGCCACAGAGCAGGGAGCCCAATGCTGGGCTGGAACCCAGGACCATGAGATCATGACCTGACACTTAACCAAGCCACCTGGGCGCCCCAGATTAGCTGCTTTCTAAGACTCTCGCTCTTAAAACAAGAAAGGACCCCTCACAGGCCCTGCCTGAACAGGAAAGGGCGGGGTCAGAAACACAAGGACCAGGGGTGCCTGGGTGGCTCAGTAGGTTAAAGCCGCTGCCTTCGGCTCTGGTCATGAACCCAGCGTCCTGGGATCGAGCCCCACATCGGGCTCTCTGCTCAGCAGGGAGCCTGCTTCCTCCTCTCTCTCTGCCTGCCTTTCTGCCTACTTGTGATCTCTGTCTGTCAAATAAATAAATAAAATCTTAAAAAAAAAAAAAAAAAAAGGAAAGAAACACAAGGGCCCCTTCGGCCCCGGCGATCCTCCCTGGGACCACTAGGGGGAGGCGGCAGAGGCTACCTCCGCAGACCTGAAATTAAGAGGTTTTCTGCAAGCGTGTGGTTTTAAAAAAAGCCCTTCTCTCCCTTTCAGGATCTGCTTCTAATTATACCCAGGGCTAGACTCTTAACCACACACATTTTCAGCCAATCCTAGCTGGCCCGGGCTCCTCTTTCACCCTCAAAGCGGGGAAGCCACAAGCGAAGCGCTCTCAGACCAGAGAAGTGGAACAAAGAGCCACGGATACCGGATCCCACCCGCTTCCCTGGCGTCAGGAGCCTCCGCGAAGGGAGGAGCAGCTTCTGTTCACATCCCCCTGAACTGTCCTAACTCCCCAGGGCTCAAGTGAAGAGTGGGCGCACGTGTCTTTCTGATTGCTTCCCCGAGTGGTTTTATAATTACCCTTGCCTCTTCCTGGTCCGAGTTAGAGGCAAACGAGCCTCCCCCCAGCCATTAAAGTAGAAACAAAATAATTGGGAGTTCCTGTCATCAAAATGTCAATTTCAGGGGTCTAAAGACCCTTTTCAAGAGATATTACAAAGAGAGGTAAATTTTGGAGACACTCTGAGCACATATTCTTCAAACAAGATAAAGATACAATAATAACCATTAGGACACTTTGCTTTCTCCTGTTGAATCCATCTAACCTGTAAAGCTGGAAGCTGAAGAAGGTGAAGTATTAGGAAAAAATTCATTTATGCATTCATTTAGTGAACTTTTTTCCTTTTTAATTTCTTATTTTAAAGATTTTATTTATTTATTTATTTATTTATTTAGCGCACAAGCTGGGGGGAGGGGTAGAGAGAGAGAATCCCAAGCAGACTCTGCACTGAGCACGGAGCCCCACACGGGGCTCAGTCCCACCACCCTGACATCATGCCCAGAGGGGAAATCAAGAGTCAGACGCTCAACCAAGTGAGCCATCCATTTTACATTTTAACTCCTTATTTTGATGTAATTTCTAACAGAAAAGTTGCACAAATAATGCAAAGAATTTCCGAATTTCCTTTTCCCAGATTCCAAATATTAGCATTTTACTACGTTTGCTTTTTTTCTCTCTTCTCTGCTCTCATATTATTTTCTGAACCATTGGAGGGTCAATAGCAGAAATGATACCTTTCCCCTCTTCACTACCTATTTCCTTAAAACAAGAACACTCTCTTCCATACATAACTGCTATATGATCATCAAAATAAACTAACATTAAGACAATATTATTTAATTTACAGACTTTATTCAGTTTTTTTCCAACTACCATTAGTGTTTTTTTAATAGTAAAAAAACGGGGCGCCTGGGTGGCTCAGTGGGTTAAGGCCTCTGCCTTCGGCTCAGGTCATGATCCCAGAGTCCTGGGATCGAGCCCCGCATTGGGCTCTCTGCTCGGCGGGGAGCCTGCTTCCTCCTCTCTCTCTGCCTGCCTCTCTGCCCACTTGTCATCTCTGCCAAATAAATTAAAAAAAAAAAAAGTAAAAAAACTTCCCAGATGATATGTGGCATTCAGTGGTCATGCCTCTATAGTTTCCTTTAAGCTGAAAGCATTTCTTGGTTTTGCTTTGTCTGTCTTGATATTGACATTTTTGAAAAAGCACGAGCAAAATATTTGGTAGAATGCCAGTGTTTGGGTTTGTCTGATATGACTTCATGATTAGCTTTAGGATGTGTGTCTTTGTTAGGAACACCATAGCAATGCCGTGGTGTCTTGCTCAATACGTTACACGATGTTGATTTGTTGCATCACTGGTGTTACTAACTTTGATCGCCTGTTCGGGTGGCAGAAAGCATGTTATGAAAGCTATAATAGATATCATATGTGATATGTGAGGTAAATATAAGAATATGAAATGTGCTAGGCTACTTCTGGTTTTGGGAATACTTTTCACTCTTAAAAAATATTGAGGATCTCAAAGAGGTGTTGTTTTTTTTTTAATCTTAGTTATAGCTATCAGTATTCCCTGTATTAGAAACAAAAACTGAGGGGTGCCTGGGGGTGCTCAGCGGGTTAAGCATCTGCCTTAGGCTCAGGTCATGATCCCAGGGTCCTGGGATGGAGTCTTACATCTGGCTCCTTGCTCAGCCAGGATCCTGCCTCTCCCTTTCCCTCTGCACCTCCCCCTTGCTCCTGCACACAAGTGCTCGCTCTCTCTCTTAAAATTAATAAAATCTTGAAAAAAAAAGAAATGAAAACTGAGAAATTTAAAAATATTGACTTATCAATGTATTTAAAAATAACAATGATAAACCTGTTATATAGTAACATGAAATACATGTCTTATGAAAAATAACTCTATTTTCCCAAACAAACACAAATGGATAGAATGGCATCGTTTTACATTTTTGCAAACTTCTTTAATGTCTACCTTAATAGGGAGCACCTAGATTCTCATACCTGCTTCTGGATTCAATCTGTGGCAATATGTTTTTGGTTGAAATGTATGAAGAAAGGAGATGCATATGTAATTGGAAAAGGGGGTATTTTAGTAGCTTTTTCACATGATTGAGGTTAATCTTTGATATTATGCCAAAACTCAGTGAGTGATAGTTTCTTAAAGGTTAGCTGCATGTGTAAAATCTAAAACCATTATCAATAAACATTTTGTTCTCTGTTAGAGTAAAATCTGCTGGTTCATCATGCACTCTAAATGGATCTTTGACCCATGCATGATTTTGTTAACATCATATACTAGTCACTTGAAAAGTAAAGTAACTCCCAGGGAGAATTACATGTGTCTTCTAAATGTTGCCATTTCTTGGAGTGCTGGGGTGGCTCATTTGGTTACCAGTCTGCCTTGCGCTCAGGTCATGATACTGGGATTCTGGATAGAGCCCTGCACAGGGCTCCCTGTTCAGTGGGGAGTCTGCCTCTCCCTCTCCATCTGCCTCTCCCCCAGCTCACGCTCTCTCTCGCTCTGCTCTCTCTCAAATAAGTTAATAAAAAAATACTGCCACTTCTTTAAAGAATAACAACAACAACAAAATCACATTTGTTAGTATCACTGCTGACATTTTCAGAAAAATGTATAGATATTGAGAAGCTGTGAAATTCAGAGCGGTGGATCCAAATTTCCTAGATTTTGACTTTTCACTCGAATGCTCAAATTTTTATTATTGGCAACAAACATCATCATTTGTTTCCTTTGCAGTGACAGGTTTATTTCATTTATTTTGAGAAAATGTCCACTAAATTCCCAATTCTGAATAACTATAGTTTGTCAGCTGTTCTTTCAAGCAAAAGTGGCGTTTCATGAAAAAAGCCACTGGTTCGCTCCCAAGTCAGACACAGGTGCTTTTCTGGGACAACAACTGTATCTGGGTGTGCAGGGGAGTGCCGTAGGCACAGTTCCCTTCTGTCATGCAGAATGGCAGGCATTCAAGGCATTCAGGGATTAGGGTTTAATAAAATTAATACATTTTATTGCTTAGGGATATTTTAAAGTAAAACTGGCACATCTTTTTAAATTTTTATTGATTGATTATTTTTCAAAAATGTTTTATTTATTTATTTGAGGGAGAGTGAGAGAGAGAGAGCAGGCATGAGCAGGGGGAGGAGCAGAGGCAGAGGGAGAAGCAGGCTCCCTGCTAAGCGGGGAGCTGGATCCGGGGCTCAATCCCAGGACCCTGGGATCATTACCTGAGCCAAAGGCAGAGGCTTAACTGATTCACCCAGACTCCTCTGAACTTCTTTTCTTAAACCAAAAGTGAGTAGCACTGAAGATTGTGGTGGCTGCTATCTGATATGGGGCTACTACCTTGATGTGTGCTAAGGCGCCAATAGCTTTACCCACCATTGCTTTTGTCATTTGTTCAAATGTCAACATAGTGAAAAAGGCAAATAATGTCTTCATATTATCATATAAATATTATGAGCTGAAAGTGTCTCAGGAACTCCCAGGGTCTGGGGACCACACCTTGAGATGACAATAAAACACAAGCATCTTTACAATGTACGTGTCTGTCCTCCATGAACTCAACATTGGATTGAGTCAGCAGACCAGCTGACAAGAAGCAGGATGAAGGAAGAGTTTATAGGCATATATAAGTTATCAGTAATATTTTAGTTCTTGTTTTGCTCATGTGTGCTCAGAGGGTAGTCATATTATAAATTTGTGCTGTCTACTGGACCCATGTGACTATTGATCACTTGAAATGGGACTAGATCTAATTAAGATTTTCTGTAAATGTGGAATACATACAAGATCTTGCAGGTCTCATATAGAAAAAATGAATGTAAATATCTGATTAATAACATTTATATTTATCATATGTTGAAGTGATCATCTTTTGGATATATTAGGTTAAATAAAATACATTATTAAAATTAATTTCCTCTGTTACTTTATACTTCTTAAAATGGAGCTGCTAGAAAATTTAAAGCTATATATGCAGTTTCCATTATATTTCTACTGGACAATAGTTATAGATAAATATAGACACAGACAAAATTAAAAACTGATTATAAAACAGGGTCGAGTATAGACCAGTGACGATAATGCATCACAAACCAAGGATTATTTTTCAACCGATTTTGTGCATATGAGGTCAAGGGCAAAAGAGGACTTTATTTAAACAAGGTAATGAAGGTTATCAAAATCGTTGGATAAAAGATTCAGGCTGCTAAGGGAGCACAAAGGAAGGGCGGCCAACCCAGTCTTGGGAAGATCACAGAAAGACCTCTTCCCAGAGAAAGAGATGTCTCAGCTGCAAATAAAGGAAAATTAGAAAACTTTCAGCCCCCTTGGAGAACTCCAGAATTGACAGGGGCTCTGGCAATACTGTTACGTCACCACCTGCTGCTATTTACATAAAACCCTGTTTTCCCCAAGGCACTTCTATTTAAAGGGGAGGTTTATTTTACTTTCCTGCATTTCTCAAAAGAATCATGAATTTAAAATTATATACTTTAAAATCTGGGAAACATCCCGGCTCATAGTAAGTAAGAGATACTTTGGAATTACCATTTAGTTATATAGACACACATGGGGCTTTGCTTCTCCGGGTCTTGCCAAAAATGTGACCTTTCGCATCCAGGATAGTAAACACCTGACTCCGGAGTACATGGAGCCTCACATGGCTCTCAGCCAGAGGGAGAGTAAAAAAATCAAAGTCTGCAAAGACATCAAAACGATATTATGGTTCATTCTGCAATGATATTATATCGGTATTACGGTGAATGCCAGACCGAGCTGTGGGGTCACCCTGGGATCCCAGGACCTCGATCCTTGGGGCTCTTCCAGCCTCATTGTTGATTGAGAGAAGGGTCCTGGTGAATAGTGGAGACAGGATTCAGACTGGTGTAGGTGCTTCGAAAACTGGGGCCTCGTCTGCTCTGTTTGTGCCTAGAGCTTTCATGCCAAGGACAATGTCTGGCATCCAGGAGGTGCTCCAAGAGTGGGGTTGCTGTCACACTTGTGCAGCTCACCTGCAGGGTCTTTCTTGATGGGAGAGCTACACAGAAATTGTCCCGGTGAGCGTCGCTGAGAATGATAGCAGGTCCACTCGCCGCAGAGGCTGTCTGTCGCCCAGGAGGCTAAGAGAGGACAAGACTGGGGAACAAGCCTTTAGTAGTTAAGCCGCCCACAACACGGGGCAGCGCAGGAGCTGTCCCCCAACCACTCCTGTCTTTTGCCTCGCGGTGACTTCCATGGACCTGGTGCTTCCCACTTCACAAACAAATGCTTCTAAAATGGAGCTGCATTCCTGCATTCCTGCAGTCCTTCCAACAGCCTTACAAGATGGGGGCCATCGACATCATCATCACCACCTCCATCTTCTCCACCTTCCAAACGAGAAAACTGAGGCTGCTGGCACGAGTCCGTGCTGTTAGGATTGATGGGCTCAGCTGGGATTTGAACCCTACTCCCATTTCACCCCTAAGTCTGGTCTTCCTCTTCCATCCACAGGGAGTCTGGTCTTAGGTTCTGGAATGCCAGCAGCTGAAGGAGGAGAGTAAGTGGGTTTGGGGCACACAGGTACTACCTGTGGCTCTTAACACTTCCTGAGCATTTGCCACGGCCTGCCCTACACCAAACACGTTCCTGGTGTATCTCAGCTCCTCGTGGATAAGATTTCTACGGAGAAAGGAATCTCAGGCTTGAAGAAGTCACAAACTTTATAATCCTGTGCCAGGTCTTGATGCTAGAACTAGAGAACAGACCCTCCTGAATCCTAGGTCCATACTCCTTTTTAAAAAAACTAACTTTTTGGAGCAAAAGGAGCTCTTATGTGCTGTTGGTAGGAATGCAAACTGGAGCAGTCACTATGGAAGACAATGCGGAGGTTCCTCAAAAAGCCAAAAATAGAATATCTTACAATCCAGCAATTGCACTACTGAGTATTTACCCGAAGAATTAAAAAACACGAATTCAAAGGGATGCGTGCATCCCTATGTTTATAGCTGCATTATCTACAACAGCCAAATTATGGAAGCAGTCCAGTGTGAATCGACTGATAAATGGATAAAGAAAATGTGTGTGTGTGTGTGTGTGTGTAATGGAATATTACTCAGCCATAAAAAAGAATGAAATCCTGACCTTTGCAATGACATAGATGGAATTAGAGAGTATTATGTTCAGCGAAATAAGTCAGTCACAAAAAGACAAATACCATGAAGTTTCATTCATATGTGGAATTTAAGAGACAAAACAAATGAGCATAAGGGGAGAAAAGAGAGAGGGGCAAACCAAGAAATAGACTCTAAACTACAGAGAACAAACTGGGAGGGGAAGTGGGTGAGGGCTGGAGGGAAATAGGGGGTAGTGATTAAGGAGTGCAGTTGTGATGAGCACGGGGTGTTGTATGGAAATGTTGGATCACTATGCTGTACACCTGAAACTAGCATTACACTGTGTGTTCACTAACTGGAACTTAAATAAAAACTTACAGACATAAAGAAGTAAAAAAGTAATTTTTATTTGAGTAGGCACTAAATCCATGTGGTTTGGAAACATCAAGAGATATTCAAAGATATACAATTAAAAAGTATGCTTGTGGGACGCCTGGGTGGCTCAGTTGGTTGGGCGACTGCCTTCGGCTCAGGTCATGAGCCCGGAGACCCGGGATCGAGTCCCGCATCGGGCTCCCAGCTCCACGGGGGGGTCTGCTTCTCCCTCTGACCTTCTCCTCGCTCGTGCTCTCTCGCTGCCTCTTTCTCAAATAAATAGATAAAATCTTGAAAAAAAAAAGTATGCTTGTATCTGTGTTCATATCGTGCTCTCTCCTCCTGCAGTTACCACTCTCATTAGATTGTCATGTATCTTTCCAAGGCTCCTTTGTGAGAAGAAAAGCAAATACAAATACCAGTTCTTATTCCCTGCCATTTCATACACAGAAGGTAGCATATTCTGCATCCCCAAATTTTGCTGTTTTCATTTAATAGAATATAAAAGTAGCTAACAGTTATGTGGTGCTTTTCTGTTCTGTGCCGGATCCAGATTTAAGCATTTGATGACTATTAACTCATTTAATGCTCTCACCAACCCCATGTAGTAAAAACTATAATTATCTTCATTTTATAGATTATATTGAGACACAGAGAGGTTAAGTGACTTGCCTAAGATCACACAGCTAGGAAGAGGTGGAGCCAGGCTTTACCCCGGGTAATCTGGTTCCAGAGTCTGTATTCTTAACCTCTACTTGAGCTGCCTTTCTCATATAACATGTGAAGATACATCGTGAGTATATAAGATCACATATTATAAAAAATCTGTTCTCTGTCACATAATATGAATTACATATCTCTGTATCTAGTGTTAAATGTCTACTATATCAGTAGAGGGTTCTCCTGCTTTTAAACATCTGCATAGTATTCCATTGTGCCAACATTTTGTAATTCATTTAACTATAATTTGGTTATTTCTAAATCTTTTGCTATAATATATAGTGTGTATATATATGTGAATATATGATGTATACTTATATGTAACATACGATTATAAAATGTAATTCAAATGCAAATTAACACAGAATTAAAGTAATATAAATGTGCAGTAAATATCAAACACATGGTTATTTCCTATGTGTGCAGTCTATTTGCAGGAGAAATCCCAGAAGTGCGATTACTGAATGGAAGGCTGTATGCATCTGTAATTTCGGTAGATAGCACCAAATTGTCCTCCAGGGAACGTGTACCCTTTCCCATCACCCTAGCCATGGACCACAGTGCCTGTTTGTTCAGGGCTGCACTCACGCAGGGCTGGGTTATGATGCCTATACCCTTAACTCTACAGCACCACACTGCCTCCCGAGAGCAAAGTGGTTTGATGGCTGTATGTGAATCCAAGGAAAACTAAGTTGCATAAGAAAAGGTCAGAAACCTGACTTCAGTCAAATGTCTCACCATAAGTACTACAAACCAGAAGCAAAACAGAAGGTGCTTGGTAACGTTCTTCAAGGGAAAGGTATAGAGAGAGACACGTATGCCCATTGGAGTTCCCATTCTGAAGAGCCTGGGTTTCTAAACTGTCCCTTCCTCTGCAGAGAGAGGAAAGTCTTTGAATTCCTGGAAATGCCACTGGACTGGGAACACAGACAGGAAGTGTGCTATCTTCTAGGTGAGGAGGAGGAAGAGCTGCTGCTCTGGGCTTCCCAAAGCCTTTTGAGGTGACATGGGATAATAGGCGCCTTTTCTGGTTCCAGTTCTAGGGAGCTGATTGAATACGAATTTCTGGGAGCTGATCCAAAAGGAACAGGCAGGCCCCAGCTTTCCCCCATGGGCCACAGACTCCACTGGAGCTCAAGATGAGGGTATGGGGTGTTCGGAAGCTTTCAACCAAACACGTGGAGCTGGGGATGCAATCCTGGAGATTTTGCGTTTTTTCTTAATTCTTTCGGAGGTAATTTTTTCCAGATTTTTAATAGGGAGCATATATTACTTTTATAATCAGGAAAATAAATAAAGGTCATTAAAACGAAAACAATTCTTTCTTTTTTTGTGGTTTTTTTTCCTCCTCTGAAACAATTCTTTCAAAACAGGCCAGCAGCCTTCTATGTGGTGAGATTCAAGAGCCCCGGGAAGTTCCTGGCTGCTCCCAGGCCTTTCATCAGCTTTATGGCTCCCAGGAATATTGCAGGCGCAAATCCTCTTGAAAATGAGCTCACCTCCTCTTTTAGCCGTTCCTTCCTAAATCTGGCTCCAGCAATTAGCTGCTTACTGGAGTGTGCAGGTCCAGTAGGGGTTTGGGTGGAGAAGGCAGGGGTACTGCAGGCCTGAAGGGGAAGGGGGCACAGGGAGGGAGGTGAGAGGTGGATAGAGGTGACGGCATGGACCGGAATGAGAAGCAAATGATGTGACACCACCGATATTCTTCTTTAGCTTCTCCAGATTGTCTACAGCCAGTCCTGTAAATCCCAATTGAAAATAGGGGCGCTTGGGGGGCTCAGTTGGTTAAGCATCTGTCTCTGGCTTAGGTCATGATCCTAGATTCCTGGGATTGAGTTCTGTATCCAGCTCCCTGCTCAGCGTGGAGTCTGCTTCTTCCTCTCCCCCTCCCCTTGTTTGTGCTTTCTCGCTCCCTTGCTCTCAAATAAATAAATAAAATCTTTAAAAAAAAGAACAAAGAAAATAAGAAAATAATCCGGAAGAGAAAAATCTCAATTGAAAATGTATTAGTGAACCCCCATTGCCGGTAGGAGTAGCAACCAATCCAACCTGTAGGGAAGTTTGGAAATACAGAGAAAGATTGTAACAATGTACTTCTATTCTTGGCAATTTACCCTGGGGACATAATTTAAAATATGTAAAGAACTGTTTACTAAAAGATAATTACAGCATTATTAATAAATCTGAAAAATAAGATACAACTTAAATGTCCAGTAATAGTAAACCTAATTATATAAATTAGGGTCTGTATACACAATGCAATATTATGCAGCCATTAAAGAGTTTAAGTTATAATTTAAAATGGGAATCAATGTGCAAAAAGTGATTTACTTTATGATTAAAATTATGCAAAAATATGCATCAAAAGAAGACTGTAAGGAAAGGTACTAAAATGTTAAGTGTCTTTGTGTGGTTGGGAATATGCAATGTTTACTTTTTCTTTCTAATTTTCTATGAGAAACGAATATTTAAAAATTTAAATGATATACTTCTGCAAAAGCATTGATAGATTATAGATTTAGCTTAGATGTGTGTATGGGGTGTGTGCGTGATTAATTGTACCTCTCTGTGTGTACCTGATTGATATAACTGTGGGGGTAAAAGTGGGCTAATTTTCTGCACCACCAGTGAACTCACTAAAGGTTGCCTGAGTTCAGTATATAGTCCTGAAGTCAGTACCAGGTGCCAATAAAATGCTTCAAGGGGTCTTATTGGAAGTATTTGAGTAATTGAAGATTTGCTTTAATCACTATAATTTGCATATGAGCAATAACAGATTCAATAAAACCCTTAATTTTTTCTTTCCTGCTCAATAGGTTAGACCAACTCCTACAAATTCCATTAGACTGCCTACTTTGCTTCGCAAATATACACTCATGGAAGACTTATTAGGTGAGTTTTACACTGGGCCAGACTAGCTGTGGTTAGATAGTCAAAATTAGTAAGATTTTATTGTTTATATACATGTAATTTTTCTAAAACGTGCTAAACTTGAACTTTTCTTGGGCTAGTGACGGGCATCCAGTTCTATAATCTGTACACCTTACATTTCGTTAGTTATGTCTGCTACCCACTTGCTCATAGCTTTGTATGTGAGATCTTACCTCCCTGCGCTTCCCTGGAAGGCCTAGATTTGAACTTGTTTGAACAGATTTCAACCAATGGTCCAATACAAGACTGTACCTGGGATTTATTAGCTGCTAAAGTGAAAAAATAAATAAATAAGAAGTTCAGAAACACGTTCCAGAGCACAGCTCCCTTGTAAAGTAAGAGAAGTAACGGTTCAGGGTTATTTATTGTGCCTGTGCTACTTATCAGGGGCTGTCTAGGTGGTACGGGAGTGCAGACATGAATGAGACGTGGTTCTTGCCCATGGACCATTGTTGCTTACAAACTGTAGTATGCTACCTTGCGCAGGTGGCTTCAGTTAGTAAAGTGAGCTCCATTAGGAGACAATAGGGAGAAGTAAGGACTGTGGCAAGTGGGAGAATGCTTCCCAGGTTGAAAAGTTTTGGTTGAATCTTTTTTTTTTTTTTTTTTGAGATTTAGTTTTATTTACTCAAGAGAGCTAGTGAGGGGAGGGGCAGAGGGAATGGGAGAGAGAGAATCTCTAGTAGACTTTCTGCTGAGTGGGGAGCCCGATGTAGGCCTCTAACTCATGACCCTGAGGTCATGACCTGAGCTGAAATCAAGGGCTGGAAACTCAACCGACTGAGCCACTCATGTGCCCCATGGTCGAATCTTATCAGTAGGCCCTCTGAATTTCAAAACAGGTTGTCAAAAAAAAAGTCTCCAGATTTTAAAAATGTTGTCAACTGAAGTTTTTAGAAACATTGTGACTTTCTTGTGATGAGCACTGGGTGTTGTATGTAAGTGATGAATCACTGAATTCTACTTCTGAAACCAATATTGCACTCTAAGTTCACTAACTAAAATAACTAAAAATTAAAAAACAAAACAAAACATTATGACTTTGAATCAAACAAACAAAAAAATTCCACTGGACCAATGAGGTGTGTGGATCCCATAGTGTAACTTCTGTCTGAAAAGCAGTCCTGTGCATTGATAAAACACTTTGGAAACTGCCTAGTTGCAAAGTGGTATTCCAATAATACTTATCTCACACGCTTATTGAAAATATTAAAAAAAAGAACTGGGTATGAAGTATTTGGCAAATGACTCCTCGTAATTGTGATAAATTGATGATAAATTTCGTGCCACAAGGATAGAGGTAATGAGAAGATGGAATGACAGACTGGGTTAGGAAAAGTCAGAGAGAATTTCCCAGAGGTGCTGATGCATGAGCATTGCTTTTTGTAACTGTGTTATTGAGAGATAAATGATATACCATGTAATTCACTCACTTAAGGTACACTGTTGAATGGCTTTCAGTATCTTCGTAGAGTTGTACAGTCACCACAATCAATTTTAAAACACTTTCATTACCTCCCAAAAGTAATTCTACACTGGTGAGCAGGTATTTTCCTCTGCCCTAACCCTTCCAGCCCTAGGCAACCACTAATATACTCACTGTCTCTATAGATTTACCTATTCTAGTCACTTAATGTAAATAGAATGTTGTAGGGGCACCTGGCTGGCTCAGTTGGTAGAGCGTGCAACTTTTGATCTCTGGGTCATGAGTTTGAGCTCCATGTTGAATGTGGAGATTACCAAACAAACAAACAAACGAACAAAATGGAAAGAAAGAAAATTAATGTGGTCTTTTGTGACTGGCTTCTTTTGCTTTCATGTTTTCAGGATTCATTTGTGTTGTAGCATGTAGCAGTGCTTTATTTTTTTTTAGTGTTTAGTAGTATTCCACTGTATGGCTAGACCACCTTTTTATTTATTTATCCGTCAATGGACAACTGGGCTTCCAATTTGGGGCTGTTATGAAAAAAGCTTCTATGAACATTCATGC
This sequence comes from Mellivora capensis, assembly GCA_004024625.1. NCBI lineage: Eukaryota > Metazoa > Chordata > Mammalia > Carnivora > Mustelidae > Mellivora > Mellivora capensis. The sequence goes on along the minus strand of PISX010001995.1, from coordinate 31,023 downwards.
ACAAGTTTTTATTTTTTAAAAAATGTCCTCTTTTTAAAAAAAGATTTTATTTATTTACTTATTTATTTATTTGAGAAAGAGACAGAGAGAGAGAGAGCAAGCACACAAGTAGGGGGAGAAGCAGGGTCCCAGCTGCACAGGGACCCTGGCACTGGGCTCGATCCCAGGACCCTAGGGTCATGACCTAAGCCAAACACAGACCCTTAACTGACTGAGCCACCCAGGTGCTCCTGCACAGGTTTTTAAACGGATATGCTTTCATTTCTCTTGGGTATAGATCTAGGAGTAGCACTGCTTGGCTAAGCGTTGCTTTGACTGGTAGACAGGGTTTTAGGCTGAAGAGGCAGGGAGAGTCAGAGGAAGGAGACAGGATAGCTGAGAATGAGGGATGATGTCTTGCATTTTGAACAAAACCACTTATAAAATAAAAAGGCATATGGAGGGAACTTGATGTGGTTCTGTAAGGACAAAGTGGTGGGAAATAAAGCTTCAGAAGAAAGAAAAGTTCAGGCTCTTGGCTGGGCTTGTTGGTCTAGACATTATTCTGGAGGTACTAGTGAGCCACTGAATGGCCAAAAGCAAAGCAGGAGCAAGATCGTTCCAGAGGCCTTGGGGAGGGCGGATTTGGTTTCACAACGGGGCTCCTACCTGGCAGGCAGCTCTGATCTTGCTGCCTGCAGAGAATTTTGCTCTTCAGAGCTATCCACATTAAATATTTGGACTGGCTTCTTGCAACCAAAATAATGTAATATGAATTTGTGATATGCGATATATTTATAATATGGAAGGAAGTTTTAAGATAAGCCCTTTTGTTGTCTTAAAAGACATTGCAAAGTTGGGTGAGGCTTATTTATGTTGGTACCAAAATGTGTTTGGATTAAGTTTTTGAAAGTGTTTGTGCCAATTTGCTTCAATTCTTCTTTTTTTTTCTGCAGTAAAAAAATATTCATTTTAACCAATCAGAAGTATACCAGGATTGTGACTGAAATGGAGACGACAACTCATGATTTGAACTTGAATCTTCTGAAATTAAAATTCCTTCTGCACTAGTAGCTCTTCACAATAAGACATTCAGAGGGTGCTCCTTGTTTATTGCAGATTGGAGGACAAGAACCTGAACTGAGATGTGTCATTCAGAATGAGTATTAGTTTGTCCCTATGCTATGGGAATTACTAGGCATTGTTAAGATTGCTGTTATGTATTTCTTCTTTCACAGATGCTAATATCATGCTGTGGTTGATTCTCCTCTGAGTTTTATTTAATACATTTTCCAGTTCTTTTCAGTTAAGGGCCTTCAGAAATAAAATTTCTCTGTGCTGATTCCAAATTGAATTTAAGTCTGGCTATTAAAAGGGTTTTGTAGTAGCTTTTTAAATTTCCTTCTTCTCTTGGTAAACGGTAGAAGAGGAACAATATGAAAGGACTTGGAAAAGTTGTATTAAAGCCTTCTAGTTTCCATTAGTTAGCATTTAATTTGTTGGATTAGCGTCCTCTCCTTTGAAGTTAAGTACAAGTTGGGAAAATTTAAAATGCTACCAGTATGTATTCAGTCCACGAATATGTATTGAATACCTACTGCGTGTCAGACAGGATGGAAGGGCTGGTCCCCAAAACGTGATCAAGGTGACATGATAATGATAAAGGTCCTTGCTGCAGGAGAGGAGAAACTCACAAATGGCTCTGCGGGAGGTGGAAGGGGGCGAGGCTGGGGGCGGTGCAGCTGAAGCGTGGGGGAGTGGGTGGGGGAGTGGGGGGGGTGGACGTGGAGTGTGGGGGTGGAGCCTACCTTTATGAGTGATTTAATAAGGCTTATGCAGAAAGGGAGCCTGGGATTGAATATGTTGGGGAGCCCTGGTTTAAGCAAAATCAAAAGGGCAGTGTAGTGCCATGGCTAAGCCTATCTGTGTTCAAAGCTTGGATCTTTCATTTACGGATCGCGTGCTTTCCGTCAAATTCATTAACGCTAGAGTTTCCTTATCTGTAAAGTCAGTGTATTCTGTAGAGTAAGTAGGGAGGGTTAAATAAGACACGGAAAGAAAGCATTTAGAACAGCCTGATCCAGAGTAAGCTCTTGGTAATAATTATTCTTCCAGTTCAGGACTTCTCAGAGCCTCAGTGCTAGTACACCTTCGAAATCAGAG
>PISX010001995.1:0-28781 GCA_004024625.1 Mellivora capensis | reverse complement strand
CGTCAAATTCATTAACGCTAGAGTTTCCTTATCTGTAAAGTCAGTGTATTCTGTAGAGTAAGTAGGGAGGGTTAAATAAGACACGGAAAGAAAGCATTTAGAACAGCCTGATCCAGAGTAAGCTCTTGGTAATAATTATTCTTCCAGTTCAGGACTTCTCAGAGCCTCAGTGCTAGTACACCTTCGAAATCAGAGGGAGAGAGACTGATGGGGGAAAGCAGAGGGAGAGAAAAATCACGCAACTTCTCTCCAAAAAGAGAACCTTTTTCTTTTCTTTTTTTCTTTCTTCTCTTTTTTCTTTTCTTTCCTTTTCTTTCTTCTTTTTTCTCCTTCTTTCTTTTTTTCTTTCTTTCCCTTTCTTTCTTTCTTTCATTTTTGATAGCACATCTCAAGGAGCTAATGTTGCAAGGAACTGATTTTGAAAGCCTCTGGAAAGGGAGATGAGAGGCAAAAAAGACAACAGTTGGGCTGGGCCTGGTGAGATGCGAATGACTTGGTCAGATCAAGATGGGGTACAGGATCTTCCAAGCAGAGCAGAGCAAAAGCAGAAACCAAAGTTATTAACACTGAGGGCACCAAAAATCTTTTGTAGAAGATACATTTAGTCATAGGGGGATAAATGGAGTTGATGGAAGGGATACAAGCCAAATGATTGTAGTAGACAGCTACCGTTTTGGCCTGCCAGAATCCATTCCCCCTTCTTTGGGAAACAGCATCAGAATTCCTCTGGAGTTCCACTGAGGGTGGGGACACCAGGAAGCTCCTGAAACTTCAGCCTCCAAGCCTGTCATTTGCACAGTCCCTTCTCTTTCCCTTCCGATCTTCCTCATTCCCCAAACCCCTTGTGTTCAAGGTATGCAAAGAGCCATAGGCATAGTTTTACACCCAGTAAAGAGGAAGTTGAGTTGGGAATACATTTAGTTTGTGTTTCAATGGACGTATTTTTGTGGTTCATGGTCAGTTACAGTTCAGTGTTTCCTGGCATCTGCATGTGATCCCTGACTCCTAGGGTGGGTCTTCCTGCTCACTGTCGTGGCTGATGCCAGACAAGAGGACATTGACATGTCCACTGGTTGATGAATGGATCAGGAAGAGGCGGGATGTTTATGTCATGGAATATCATTCCACCATTAAAAAGAATGAAACTTGCCATGTGCAGTGATGTGGATGGAGCTAGAGAGTATTATGCTAAGTGAAATAAGTCAGTCAGGGAAAGACAAATACCTTATGTTTTCACTCGTATATGGAATTTAAGAAACAAAACAAATGAGCAAAGGGGAAAAAAGAGAGAGAGAGAGAGAGAGAGAGAGAGAGACAAACCAAAGAACAGATTCTGAACTATAGAGAACAAACGGATGGTTCCCTGAGGGGAGGTGGGTGGGGGATGGGTGAAATAGAAGTGGGGGATGGGTGAAATAGATGTTGGGGATAGTGTTGAATCACTATATTGCAAACCTGAAACTAATATAATACTGTATGTTAACTAATTGGAATTAAAATAAAAACTTTAAAAAAGACACTGAGGGGCACCTGGGTGGCTGTTGGTTAAGTGTCTCCCTTTAGCTCAGGTCGTGATCCCAGGGTCTGGGATTGAGCCAGCATTAGGCTCCCAGCCCAGCAGGGAGTCTGCTTCTCCCTCTGCGCCTTCCCTCACTAGTGTGTGTGTGCTCAATCTCTCTCTCTTCCAAATACATAAATAAAATCTTAAAAAAAACGGGGGGACGCTGACAGCAACTGGTAATGAGTGTCAAAATTCAGAGTATTCAAGATGAGTCAAGTTTGGACAAGAAAACTTAAAATGTCTTGGAACCATCAGCTCCTATGTACAAGAAATTTGAGAAAAGTCCCAAATTTGGCAATAATCATAAAAATACACAGAAAATCACCAGTACCACACTGTGAAGCCAAAAGAACATTTTAAAACTATCATTAATAAAAACCCAAATATTGATGAACCATGGTAGAAGTAGAACTGAATTATCTTTCTATTCCCTTTTAAAAATGACATTCTGAAGTCATTATTGTATGAAGAAGTGATCGAAGAGTATTCAGCCAAAAAGTGCAGTGGGCCAAAACAACTATAGAGCTATGTCAGGAAGGATTTTGTGATGATTGTGATATCTCTCAGCTTTTTGGGGTTTGACATTTATTATTTCTTTTCTCATTTGAAAATTTTTTTTTAGTATCTAATTTTGAATTTGTATTTTGTCTTCTTTTTCTTTTTAAAGATTTTATATATTTGACAGAGAGAGTACAAGCAGGCAGAGCGGCAGGCAGTGGGAGAGGGAGAAGCAGGTTCCTTGATGAGCAAGGATCCTGATGCAGGGCTTGATCCCAGTACCCTGGAATCATGACCTGAGCTGAAGGCAGATGCCCAACCAACTGAGCCACCTAGGCACCCCATAGTCATAGTCTTCTTTTTCTTAAAAATCTCCACACGTCCTGCACTCCCCACCTGAAATACTGTTAGAACTCACACAACTTGATCTGCCCCTGAGAACAACCCTTCTTATCACACTCACTGCCTTACATTCAGGTGGAGCCCATTCTATCCTAGACTCTAGGACAGGCTTTTCCAGGCTAGCCAATGCACCATTGCCTGTAGCTGTTCAGAGAATGGCTCAAAGGTTCAGGGTCATGTCACCCAATCAGAACCGGAGACTCTGTTCTGGGGCTTCTGTTGGGAAGCAGATCCTCCCCTAACATGTGCAGAGCATGGAGGTTTTATACCATATATCTAAAAATGGTGAAGTCATGGAAATCTCATTTTTAGGTGGATTCCCCATACATAGGAAATTAAATTTGATCTTCTCCTATTAAAGATAAATAAAAATAAAAATAATGAAGTCATGTATCAAGGTACCAAGCTGGTCATTAAGATATATTAATATCTATATATTAATATAGTAATATTATATATATAATATCTATATATTAATATATATTAATATATATTAATATCTATATATTAAGATATATAATATATCATTAAGATATATTCTGTCCTTCCACCGTGACAAATATATCTTCATAATAACCAAATTAACCAGGTATGCATGTATAGGTGTAGAGGTGCTCTTGCCTCTGGGAGCAAAGGTGGGGCTGGGTGACCACGGCTGCACTGCTGCCCAGAATTCCTGGGGCTTTGTCTCCTAGACTCACTTGTCCCCAGGGCCTGGAGGCTGGAGATGGGGAGAGCTGTTGTGTAGGGGAGGTGATTTTCCCCTCACTCTCACTACTCTCAGATGCTGTTTTCTCCTATTTCTCTCAGGGATGATTTGTATCTTTAACCATTTCAGTATGTAGACAGACTTCGACTTCAGCTAGGCTTCTGTTTCTCAGTGGGAGGTGGGGAGGCAAGGAATTGTGAAGGGTGTGGCCATCTGCTTAATCTAGCAAGAGGCAAGGTTACAGGAAAAACAAACTAATGTCTCAGGGACTTACCCGGCCACAGTGGCCTGGCTACTGGCTTCCCCTGTGGTGGGAAGTTGGTTTCAGTGTTACTTACCTTCAGGCCCTGAACGACAATGCGGGCCATTCTGGAAATCGCATTTGAAAACTGGAAACGGCTATTTGAGGGATCACCTGCAGGTCCCACCACCAGAGAGTGAACAGCTGACAGGGCTCCAGGTGCGATGGAGATCAGGAGGTCCTCAGTACCCTGCACCCCCCACCAGGAGGTCTTCGGTCCACCACGCGCCCCTCTCCCCCAGCACCTCTCCCTGGAGCAGCTCAGAACCAAACTCTGGCTCCAGGAACTGACTAGCCAGGCTGTGGGTTAGTAAGCCGGGTGTGAACAGAGGGCACGCTTCATATCGGACAGAGCAGGCGTAATTACAATATGGGTTAGAAGAGTGGTTAAAAAAAAAAAAATTAGCCCAGAGGAAAAAATATCAAAAGTAAATTGTAATTTTATGTTTTGAGCTAATTGGAAGCTTTCAATGGCAATTGAAATTCTTTCTGGGCCTAGGGGAGATGAGGCGGCCTTCTTCAGGATGTTTGAACTTAATTACCAGTGCAGCAAGAGCGGAATGGATTCTGTAAAATTACTTAAAATAATCATGTTGGGCACCAGAAATGCTTATATTTATCTAAAGGCCTTAGCATACCTTTCAAGTTGAAAGATAATTTATATCATTGGAAATTTAGTAGAATTTTAATGAGATTACAGATGAGTGAGAGAATATCTGAAAAATGTGCTCTGTACCCTGTCAGAAATTCATTTGGGTTTAAAAATGTAAATGGAGGGGCGCCTGGGTGGCTCAGAGGGTTAAAGCCTCTGCCTTCGGCTTAGGTCATGATCTCAGGGTCCTGGGATCGAGCCCCACATCGCCCCACATCGGGCTCTCTGCTCAGCGGGGAGACTGCTTCCTCCTCTCTCTCTGCCTGCCTCTCTGCCTACTTGTGACCTCTCTGTCAAATAAATAAATAAAATCTTTAAAAAAATGTAAATGAATACTTCTTTCGTGGTATACTGGTATTCTGGCAGCAAACTGTTTTTATATTCTTAAAAATATTTTTAAAGGCTAAAGTAATATAATTAATATTACAAAGTTTTAGAAAAATGAAAAAAAAAACTCATCCATAATCTTACCAAAAACTCATCTTTTTATAATCCTTTGTGGGCATATGGTTTTCATATTGTTATGCAGTTTTTTTTATCATGCTCCTTTTTTCCCTTATTATAAAATAAGTTTTTTCTTATGTTGTTACATATCCCACATTTTAATTTAAAATTTTAGTGGTTACATGGTATTCCTTCTAGGAGATGGGCCAAAATTTACTTACCTTTTGTCTGTAGGCTAAAACATTTAGATTTTCCCCAATTTTTGTCATTAGAAATAAAAACACAATAAACATATTCATGTGGAAATTGCCTCTCCTTCATCTCTTGTCCTGGTTCCAGACTCTGAATTACTTCTAAGAAGTGGGAGTAATGGGTAAAAGGGCATAGGACATTTTCTTGGCTCTGAATATATATTGTTAAATTACTTTACAAAAGCATCCTTCCGATGAAATAAAATGCTACAATGTATCAGACCAGCATATCCATTGTACTCACCAGCATTTTGTCTTTCTCTCTTTTCTCTTAGCTCTAATTTTTTTTTCAAAGGTTTTATTTATTTATTTGACAGACAGAGATTACAAGTAGGCAAGAGAGGCAGGCAGGGAGAGAGAGGAAGAAGCAGGCTCTCTGAGGAGCAGAGAGCCCAATATGGGGCTCGATCCCAGAACCCTGGGATCATAACCTGAGCGGAAAGCAGAGGCTTTAACCCACTGAGCCACCCAGGCGCCCCAGCTCTAATTTAATAATAGCCATCTTTTAACTTATGTTTCTTTAATTGTGAGCGAAACAAAATGTTTTTTTCTTCTCTTTTGTATTTAAGACTTACAGATTAACCCATCTCATGGGAACTTAATTCAATCAATGACAAATTCATTACAAGTTTTTGAAAATTTGTTACAAGAAAGTAATTATATTCCTAACTTAAGTGAACAAAAATTTTAGTTATATTTGAATTAAAAATGGAATGTTTCTAATGAACATTATTTACTACTTTTTCTCTGGTTTTCTCTGGTAATTGTTTTCTCTGGTTACCTCAATCTTAATATAATTTCCTTCAAAATTTAGTAAGAACTCTCTGAAAAGAGTTCCATGATCAAGTAAGTTGAGACGTAGCCCTCAAGGAGGTTGTGGGTAAAAAGAAGATCCCTTCCTCTGGTCAGTGCTAAAGGAGCCTTAGAGAAGCTGAGTCATATGATCCCATATTCCTAGTTTGTATAATTCCCAGTCTCTGTTCAAAGGGAACCAGACTCCAGTCTCCTCTGGGGGTCCAACAAAGCACATTAACATATCAACAGCTCTGTGAGGACCTATGCTAAAGAAATCTGTTTACCAAACCACTTGATCACACTATTTGCATTTTTCATGGGTGTGATCATGAGAGGTACCCAGGTCCTTCTTCCCTTTGAAAAGAGGCATTTTCTCTCTTGTGACTCTGGTTTCCTACCAAAGCCAGTTGAAGTAGTAAAGTGGGTGTGGGAGCAGGGATTGTGTCATGAAATGATCTACAGTGGTGGTAGTGGTTGGGAACTCTTGAGGGTGCATAAGAACATCCCCTGCACCTTTAGAAGAATGTGCTAGAACCTCCTCCTTCTTTTTTTTTTTTTTTAATTTTTTAAAATTTATTTATTTGTCAGAGAGAGAGTGAGAGAGCAAGCGAGCACAGGCAGACAGAGTGGCAGGCAGAGGCAGAGGGAGAAGCAGGCTCCCTGCCGAGCAAGGAGCCTGATGTGGGACTCGATCTCAGGACTCTGGGATCATGACCTGAGCCGAAGGCAGCCGCTTAACCAACTGAGTCACCCAGGCGTCCCAATGTGCTAGAACCTCCAATTATGTTTATTTTTCATCTTATCTTTTGGATATTTCTATTTCTATGGGTGTTTTATAAGTACAATAGTATGTTTACATAAACATTATGTGTTTTACCTGTACCATGTATGTTTACAATAACTAAATGAGTATTAGGGGGCACATGCTCAAGTTTGATCTAAAATAGCTAAGAATAGCTTGTAAGCTTTAAAGGAAATAAAGAGGATGTATATTAATTTAAAAAAATTTTCTTGAGCAAATACTGAGAGTCAAATCTCTTTGGCTTTGAGGATATTATAATAAACAAAAATCCTTACCTTGGAAAGAGGACTCTACCTCCCTCCCTTTGACCTCAGACTTTCCAATTAAGTTCTTCCTTCCAGCTTATTTTTTTGGCAAAAGAGCCTGCAGCGAAAGCATCCCCTGACGTTCCCCCAACCCTTCAAGCGGTAAGGACGTCCTGAGCCTGCAACACCCCGCCAGGGACAGTGATCACCTGACCTTCACTGCCCACCTGCTTGTACTCACCTTCGTCCCGCATTTTCCTTATATACATCAGGAAGCATTTGCAGTACTTTGGAGACAGTCTTGAGACAATCGTCTGCTGTCTTCCCCGTAGTGGTCTCACTGAAATAATTCTCCTCTTGTTTCACCACCGCTTGTCTCTCTGCCTTTAAATTTTGTCCACGGTGAGTGGCCAAACCTCTTCTGTTTGGGACGGGACCCCCGGAGCCAGGGTCTCTCACACCCCTGCGCCCCAGCTACACCTTCATAGGAGTTTAAGACTCGGGTCAGAGAAAGAAATTCTGGTACCTCCCATGTGATGAATATAGCTCATCAGACAACATTGGGATTTGGAGTGAGGAGAGAAGAATTTGCCACCCCCAAATACGTCTCTTGGATATAAGGGTTCTTTTAGGCGGATTATTTTTAAGACACTGCAGACACAGGAGAAGCTCTGAAAGCCAAGTAAAAGTTAACCTTTTGCAGACTACATTTACATTGATAAGGGAAATCACCGTTTGGAAGGGTGTCTCCCTGCCTGTACCTGGAAGAGGAGGATGACCTCCTTTTTTTTTTTTTTTTTTTTTTTTAATGTTTCAAAACTGATTAAGGGAGAAGGCCACGGACATAAATTTGTGTAAGAGCCACACCCTAGTTTACCTGCTTTTCCTGGTAACCTCCTATACCTGGGCTTTCTTGCCCCCCTTCCAAACATCTTTCTTTTGCCTTTACCTGAAGATGGTGTTTAAGGTGGGGGCTTGGGCCATTTTGGGGAGTTCCGCAGTTTTCCTGGGTTTCTCTCATATCTATAGGAGGTGTACGTGTTATTAAACCTATGTTTGTTTTTCTCCTGGTAATCTTTCTTTTTATTACAGAGGGGCCTCATCCAAGACCCTAGAAGTGTAAAAAGAAAATTATTTTTCCTCCCCTATGGTTGCACACCTTCACTTAGAGTTTTTCTCTCTGCAAATATTCATCTCCGGACTGCCGACAGCCAATGGCTCATGGAGAATTTGAGACTCTTTCCCACCCGTCTCTTTCTTCCTATGTCTTTTCTTATTGAGGATATGATGATTCTAAAATCTGCTTTTATTTTTTTTTTTTTTTTTAAAGATTTTATTTATTTGACAGACAGAGATCACAAGTAGGCAGAGAGGCAGGCAGAAAGAGAGGAGGAAGCAGGCTCCCTGCTGAGCAGAGAGCCCAATTCGGGGCTCGATCCCAGGACCCTGGGATCATGACCTGAGCCAAAGGCAGAGGCTTTAACCCACTGAGCCACCCAGGCGCCCCTAAAATCTGCTTTTCAAAACTGGGTGCACTTTGGAATTAGTCTTGGTAAGAGGTTCATCATCATCTGACTTCTCCAGCTGGATGGTAACAGCTTGGGTCACGTGATGCTGTATGCATTTGTGAGGGCTGCGGTAACAAAGTACCCCTAAGGGGTGCTTTCAGGGGTCAGCGTGTTTGGTGTCCTTTTCTTTGAAGGCTCTGAGGGGGAATGTGTACCATTCCCTCTTTCCTAGCCTTTGTGGCTAGCTGGTGATCTTTGGCATTCCTTGGCTTGTGGATGTATCGTTCTGCGGTCTGCCTTCATGTATCACGTGATGTTCTTTCTGTATGTCTGTCTGTCGCTGTGTCCAGGTTTCCCTCTTCCATAAGGACATTAGTCATATTGGGTTAAGGCCCACCCTAATGACCTCACCTTAACTTGATCATCTGCAAAGGCTTTCACAGGTATTAAGGGGTTAGGACGTCGTCTTTTAGGAGGACACGATTCCACTGATGATAGGTGGTTAAGATGTGCTGGGAGATGGAAGAATGGCTTGACAGATGCCACCAGGAGATACAATGATTTTCTACCATAATATTTCATGTTAGGTTTAATCAACTTACCTTCTTTTTAGGGACCATTTTTGTTAAAGATATAATTCCCATGTACTTAGATAGAAACTGCGTGTTGATGTGATTCCAGTTAAGACTATGCAAAGCTTTGAAATTCTGTTTGTGCCTGTGGTCAGACAGAAGGCTGAGAAGAGGCAGAGCTCACTGCTCCTCCATAATCTCATTCATGCAGAACGGAGTCTGACCACGGCGTGGGACCGCACTACCCATCTGACTGTCAGTTCAGGCTCTGGGCCCCTCCAGTTCCAGGTAGCTAGGTCTGATAGCTTTAAATCTTAATCCTTGAGTTTTATCTACCCCTTGGAGGAATTCTTACTAATTGCTTCCTCTCTCCTGGCCTCTAAATCCTCCCCAAATCTTCTGAGACTTTCTGACATGCTTGAAAATGAAGAGAAACAGACACACAGAAAAGCATGTCATCTGCTCATACAGTCCCTAAAGGCCGCTGTGGGGATTGGGTGTGGCAGAACCGCTGGAGAGAATGACTGGAAGGATGCCCGGCCCCACCCCTGGAGACTGGGATCCCGCACACCTGGGGTCAGGCCTGGTAATATGTGGTTCAGGAATTTCGGAGAAATATCTTGCTTACTTTCTGCTTCCTGCTTAGCTCCTCCTAGTGACAGAAGCCATCTGTCCCGCTCCATCTGGAGGTTCTTTCCCACATGCTGGGACTCCTAGAAGTTTAGATTCTAGACTCCAAGTGGTGCAAAGAGCTGAGAATCCCCAGGCTGGCAGTGTGGTGTCCTGGTTCAGAGCCTAAGGGATGGATTCTGCCCCTAGCTGGGGGACCTTGGGCTTGACTTCTCTGGGTCTCTGTTTCTTCGTCTCTAAAAGGACTGAGTACTACCTCACACATTTGTGAGCTTTAAATGAGTACGTGTACAGGACTTAGGATAGTGCTTGGTATGTAGCAATGTCTCACTTTTTATCATGTAGCAATGTCTCACTTTTTATCATGTAGCAATGTCTCACTTACTTTTTATCATGATAGCTCGTGCTATCATGATGATTATTATCCTTCCCATCCAAGGTTCACTGTCTGACTTAGAGTTTCCCGTCTGTGGAGCCACCCCTTCCTGGGAGTCTAACAGCAGGAATGACTCACTTGAGTTCAAGCATCAGCCCTTGCCACCGGATAAATTAAACAGTCGCTCTACTCCCCATCCAGGAGTGTGTAGACTTAGACCAACGTGGCCACAAGGAAACCGTGTCAGAATGTCTAAGATCATGTGTCTCCTAATCCACACAGGGGGTATGATTGCTGGGGCTGTTTCCTCACAGCTGTAGTGGTGGACCCCCAATTTGGTGTGCAGACTCTGAGACCTACTGCACTGGGGTGAACCCCCCCCCCCCAAACCCCATGCCACCTATCCCAGTCCTCGTGGATCTTGCTCTCCAGAATGATGGATCTCATCCATGTCATCCTGACACCGATCCTGAACCTATTGGGAAAAAATGTGCTACAAATAGGGAACCGGGGTAGTGATGGGAACTGCAGGGGATTGCTGGTAACTTCTCAAGAGATTTGGGAAGCTATGTATTGTTATTGGAAATGGGATGGATATGGAAAACACCACAAAAATACATTGCCACCATAAACACAGAGGTGGCATAAGACAAGACAATGATTTTTATCTTAGAGGGGATGTGTTACTCAGTAATTTCTGAAATTTTCTGAAATTGTCACTGCACTAAGGATTCTCTGGGAAATGCTGCCATTCATGACCAAGGATTCTTTTTTCATATGCTGTATATCCCCTTATTGCAGGCCTGACTTCACTGTGTGTTTCTTTACCTGCCTGTCCCTTTGCAAGACCGTGGGGCCCTCAATGATTCACTGTTACGTGCTTATCACCTGATATTTAATTGGTGCTCAATAAGTGTTTGATAAATAAACTCTTTATTAAACCACATGATAAGGGTATCAAAAATTAAAAATGGCGGGGGGCCTGGCCGGCTCAGTTAATAGGGCATGTGACTCTTGATCTTGGGGCCATGAATTCAAGCCCCACACTGGGCAGAGAGACTAGTTAAAAAAAAAAAATTAAAAAATGGCAAAAAGGGAAACACCCCCCCCCAGTAAAAATCAGGGAGTGTATATATTAGATTTACAGGACTAAGGAAAGACACAGACCCACATGTGATCTGTGATAGCTCTGTTTGGTGAACTTGTTTTTACCTGCTTTGATAAAAGTATCTGTATTTATATTACAATGTCTGCATGTATTTTTATGTTCTGGGAGGAATTGATAGCCTGCATTAAAGAATAAAATGCAAACTAAGAAATCCTGGTGCGGAGCTGTGAAGGCTGTTCTCATGGGGAGTGCTGAGGGGGCAGGATGGTTCATTATTCCAGATGAAGTTAGGAATGTATATTCAGGCCCTTGGGGCCTTAAAGGGAACCTTGGCTGGCTCCCTAGTCAAATTACCTCCTAGGAATGAGCCCGCTGCCCTGGGATGACCTGGTCAGCCTGGCCAGGGCCTCAGGAGGAATAGCAGCCGCTAGCTGCCAATCGTGTTGTGTTCTCCCTGTTATGATCCAAAACGCTGTAAGGACATGAGCTCTACAGAGAGCTGTCCCCTAGTGGTGGCCTCCCTTCTTGTCCCACCGAGGCCGACTCCTCCCATGCCTGGGCCATCTCAGGGGCAGGTGTGGAAAACCTAACACACAATGTAAACCTTCCAGCAAAAGATTTCTTGTTGAGAAAGAAAAGAATTATTAGGAAGATTCCTGAATAAAAGCTATTGACAGATTCTGGGCTAGCTTGCTAAGGGGTGGGGTTGCAGAATTGGCCCTGAAAGAGGAAGATGAGGACTGGACTGGAAGCTTCTGAAAAGAGAGGTAACCAAGGAGAGCCAGAGCGGAGGCTAAATTTACACTCGTATCTAGGTCAGGCTGACCCGCTTGGGAGAGGGAAGTTGAGATGGGGGCTGAGTGTGAAGGGAGAGGCAAACCTAGAAATAGAAGTGGCTGAGGCCAGTGCTTCTCAGACCTCCGTGTGCGTGCAAATTGCCTGGGGCCTTGTTAAAAAGCAGCCTGTGATCCTTCGGGTCTGGGTGGGGCCCGCCCGAGAGTCTGCGTCTCTAACAGGCTCTCAGGCAATGCCCATGCTGCAGACCGCGCTTGGAGAAGCCCGGGGGACGCCAACGGCGCTGTGTGGTTGACTGCCCTGTCGGAGCCCGGAAGGCCAGCAGGGACTTCCTGGTGATAGACAGTGTTTGATCAAGTAGGAGGCCACCTGCCTAAGCCCTGTGGTGTGGTGGAAAGGAGGAGATCAGGATTCTGAGCTGTGGCGACATGGGGACATGGGTGTGAATCCCAAGGAACTCGGTGTTTATTCTGTTAGGGGATGCGGAGGCTTTGAAGGGTTTAAGGTCTACTGGTCAGCTCTTTCCATGGCCTCCTGGCTAAGAGCCTCTTTCGTGCTTGAGACATGGCCAGCCTTCGGTGGAAATGGCCCATTGCTACCATCCTGGCCAGGCTGAGCAGTGCCTCCGGCCTAAAGCTACTTGTCCCGAAAAGGAGAAGGGTTCGAGAGTCCAGATATCTAGCTGCGCTCAGGGTCCACCCTGGGCCCTCAAGGCCCCTTTCCGTGGTGAGATCAGCCTCCTGCTCTGTGCTACCTGTGCCGTAAGCTCTCTCTGCTCAGTGTCCGGTCCAGGGACCAGAAGGATCTGCATCCCCTCGATGACAATGCACAATCGCACAATCGTTGACTCTGTCGGCATCTTAACAAGATCCCCAGGTGATGTATGTGCGTATTAAAGTTTGAGAAGCACTGCATTATGTAAGTTTTCCTCCAGCAGCCTTCTGTCCGGGGGAAGGAAACTCAATAAATCAAACACACGCTTACACAGTCTCACTCTTGGCCAGGCAACATTCTGAGCACCTTTCAAATGGTAACTCTTCTCATAACCCATCAGCCACACCCCTGCATTCTTCTGGCCTGATGTTGGCGCCACCCTGCTGTGTCCCAGAGGGGGGCAGGCGTCCTGTTCTGTGGAGCCCCCACACCAGCCTGGGCACCTTGAGAGGACGGGAGCCTCTTTCCAGATCTCAGCAAAAAGCAAAGCCTGGCATGGGAGGGGGAGATTTGGATGTGAGAGAGCACTCTTATCTCGAAAAGTCCTTTCCAAGGATCTTGGAAAGCTTTCTGGGTTCTGACAGAGATTGCATTTCAGAAATGGGGTTGAGAGGTTGGCTTCCACTTTCTTTCCAACTGCTCTTCAACCTCCAGAAGGAGGGAGAAATTTGCTGTTTTAAATTTCAAGTCATCCTGGGGAGCCTGGGTGGCTCAGTGGGTTGGGCCTCTGCCTTTGGCTCGGGTCATGATCTCGGGGTCCTGGGATCGAGCCCTGTGGCGGGCTCTCTGCTCAGCGGGGAGCCTGCTTCCTCCTCTCTCTCTGCCTGCCTCTCTGCCTATTTGTGATCTCTGTCTGTCAAATAAATAAATAAAATATTAAAAAAAAAATAAATTCCAAGTCATCCTGGGGGCTGGGTTTCTGGAGGGGAGGCCCTGAGAGGGCCCATCCTGCAGCTCACTGTCAGGGTGTGGGTCTTGTACCGTGTAGAGCAGTGGTTTAAAGCTTAGACTCTGGAATAAGGCCTCCGGGCTTGAAATCTGCATCCTGACATTTGCTAATGGTATGGACCTTGGGAAAGTTACTTACCATGTCTGTGCCTCAGTTTGCCATCTGTGAAACGGGCATGTGAAGTACCTACCTTATAGATTCATGGTGAAGGGGGAACGAGTGAGTACAGGTAATGTACTTAGGCACTCGATGTTACTTACCTGCTGTGGTTCTGTCCCAAAATCAGACTCAGCTCGCCCTCTCCTCTTCTTCCCTGCTCCCAACAGGGTTGGGTGGCTCCACTAGTCCGTAGGGCCAGAACCAAGCTGGGTGATCCTGGGGCCCCCCCGGAATTTGAGGGTGAGATTGGCAGATCTTTTAGGGTGAAGAGGGATTAAGGGCTGTATTAGCTTCTTATTCCTACTATAACAAATGCAGTGGCTCAAAACAACTAAAACAAATTTACTATGTTACAATTCTGGAGGTCAGAAATCTGAAATGGGTTTCACCAGGCTAAAATCAAGGTGTCAGCGGGGCTGAGTTCCTTCTAGAGGCTCAAGGAAAGAATTCATTTCTGTGCCTTTTTCATTTTCTAGAGGGCTGCCTGCGTTTCTTGGTTCATGACCCCTTCCTTGAGCCCCAAAGCCCACAGCCTGTCATCTACCACTCTGTCTTGCACGACTCCGATCTCTGCTTCTCCTCTGCTGACCCTCACCTCTCTGCTTTCACCTCCAAGGACCCTGGGAATTACAGCAGGCTCCCCTAGATTGTCTGGGATCGCCTCCTCTTCCTCCTCACAGACTTTCACTTCTTCACTTCTGCAAAATCTCCTTTGGCGTGAAAGTAACACGGATCGTTTCAGGGGAGCTGGCCATAGATATTTTTGGGAGAGGGGCCTCTTATTATTCTTCCTACAAAGGCCAGCAATTCAGCAGCAATTTACTTTGCGGATTCAATGGAGAAAGCCCTCGTTAATGCTCAGAAGAGGCTGGTAAGAAGTTCTTGGTGATCGAGGGCACTACCGTTACTAGGGGTGTTCGTAAGGGCCACCTCCAACTGAATGGGTTTACCATTTCATTTGCACACTAGCCCATTTTATAAATGAGAAAACAGAGGTTGGAAGGGTTGGGGTCACTTCTCTAGTGGCAGAGCTGATGTTTGAACTCAAGTGTTCAACTCTGGTTGGGAAGCCTCCCCCTACCCACCCCGCCAATGCCTTTTATTCAGAGGAAGTTGAGCCTAGAGAGGCACACCTATTTGAAGGCTTACCCTCCTCAATGGAATCCATTTACACAAATATTGTTTGACTATTTCTACAGCTGAAAGCTGGCCAGAGTAGAATTTGGCAGTCGCCTTTGGAGTCTCATTATCCAGTGCAGGCAAAGGCATTGAGACCCCCTTGGGGAGGAAGCCTCAGTTTGCTATGCCCTCCCCACTCACCTGGTCTCTGGCCTTGTCTCAAAGCTCCATGGTTTTCATGACAATGTGGCCCAGAAATCCAATGCCCTGCATGGCCTAGCCCAGCCCCACACCCAGCTCAGGGTAGGATCCTCTCAGATAAAGAGATGAGTGTATCTTATAGCCTGCAGAGCACTCTGCTAAGTCAGTTCTGGCCGCTTCTGGCATTAGGAATTTTGGAAAAGTTCAGGAATGATGGAGATCACACTAAATGGCAGGGAAGAGAGAAACACGGTTTGGCAAAATGTGGTCTTGTCCTTAGAGCCTTTGGATGTGGAATATTCAGGAGCACAAGCAAACCTGGGTGAGGACCCTCCCCTCTGGCATCATGGGCAAGGGGAGAAGCTCCAGGGGCATTGTGATGAAGATGGTCTCATAGGTCCATAGGAACTGGAGAGCAACCCTATGTGGTGCCCACTGGAGCAGCCCTGGGAGATCCCAGTGAGAAAACAGCCTGGAAGGGTGGAATGATAGAGAAACAAACTTTTGCTTTAATATGAGAAAGAGCTTCCAGCAACTAGAGCTGCCCAAGAACGGGATGGATCAACACGGAGAGCAGTGAGCTCCCTGTCTTCAGAAGGACTCAAGGAGAGGTCACATAGAAATCCGTTTGGACACGTAGAGAAGGAACATCTACTGCAACCTTGAAGTCTCTAGCTTGTGGGTTCAAAGGAGGCCTCATTACCCTTGAGCTTCACATTGGATTGGTTGACCTGTAGAAGTTTCCCAGGTAATTCCTGCGGGTCCCTAGTGTTTCACACAGGCTCACATCTGACATCCTAAGTTGTTTTGAATCACCTTGCTTGTTGATGTCACCTGCCTACCAGTTGTTCGAGGATGGCACCTATACCCATCACTGCGCCTGGGGTCCTCCATGATTATGCAGGTGATCACCACATGTTCTATGTGCCAAATGTGCTATATTCCCAAAGGATGGGAAGAAGGCAGCAAGTGCTGGCAAATGTTTAATCATGGACACTACACACACACACACACACACACACACGCACGTGGCTCTGATCTGTTTTCTCATTTCTGTGGTATACATACTCCCATACTCATCACAAGCTACCAACTTGTCAGATGGCTTGCAAAAACCTTGAAAAAATGCTACACCCAGGGGCACCTGGGTGGCTCAGTCAGTTAAGCATCTACCTTCAGCTGAGGTCATGATCTCAGGGTCCTGGGATCAAGCCCTGAATCGGGCTCTCTGCTCAGCAGGGAGCCTGCTTCTCCCTCTCTCTCTGTCTCCTGCTCTGCCTACTTGTGCTCTCTTTCTCTTTCTCTCTGTCAAGTAAATAAATAAAATCTCAAAAAAAAAAAAATAGAAAAGAACATGTAACACCTAGTTTTCCTCAACTGGTGGGGGTCAGCTCAGGCACCACTGGCAGAAAGTTTCCATTTCTTTTTGTTATTCAGAGCCCTTGCTGCTTGTGACCAGATCGTATGCTGAAAGCAGCTGCTTGGTTTCTGCGTGTAGCACTCTCTTCCACCAGGGACCACAGGAAGGGGCAGACCAGGGGACTACATGCTCTACGGATCTTCTTCCTCGCCAACGCCCTCCTGCGCTGTATGCTTGAGGACCCTTGCAAGAAAACCCTCCTGGCTGTGAGCTGTGGACTCTGTCTGTATTTCCACCTTGTGACCTCGAGGAATTGACTGAAAGTTTGGAACGTTACATTTAGTTTTAACTCATCTTCTAAAAATCGGGACGTCGTCAAGCACCATACACCCGATTCCCCAATATGACAGTGCCCGAGGGCGTGCTTGCCAGGACCAGGCTGAAGGGGAGTCCACAGGGATTCAGAGTCTTCACCCAAATTGAAAATGCAGACCCCAGGGCTGTGCCGTCCACCACTGGGTACAGGAAGTACTGCCTACAGAAAATGTGTTTGGGGAGAGTCTGGGGACCAGCTCTTTCACCGCCCCTCTGCCTTGGCAGTGTGGAGCCTGGGTCACTCTGCTTCCAGTCCTCCCGTCTCTCCCCTCCCGCAGTGTCCTGGCCAGACACACGGGCATCGACAACTTAGGATCTCCTACTTGGTTCGCACTAGTGCCTCCTGAACAGCAATGGTTGGTTGACCACGAACGTGCCTTCCTCACTTCCATCTTCCTAATTTCCCTATTTGCTGCCAAGACTCTTGATGGCAGGGCATAGGTTTTTTTTTTTTTTTTAATTTTTTTAAAATTTATTTGAAAGACAGAAATCACAAGTAGGCAGAGAGAGAGATTGGAGGAAGCAGGCTCCCTGCTGGGCAGAAAGCCCGATGCGGGGCTCGATCCCAGGACCCCGGGATCATGACCTGAGCCGAAGGCAGAGGCTTTTTTTTTTTTTTTTTTTTTTTTTTTTTTAAAGATTTTATTATTTATTTATTTATTTGACAGAGAGAGAGAGAGAGAGAGCACACAAGCAGGGGGAGCAGCAGGCAGAGGGAGAAGGAGAAGCAGGCTCCCCGCAGAGCAGGGGGAACCCGATGTAGGACTCGAACCCAGGACCCTGGGATCATGACCTGAGCCGAAGGCAGCTGCTCAACCAACTGAGCCACCCAGGCGCCCTCGAAGGCAGAGGCTTTAACCCACTGAGCCACCCAGGCGCCCCAGGGCATAGGTTTTCTGTGTCACTGTTATCCCTCCCAATGAGGTGTTTTTTAAAAAGGCAGGGGTGGGGGGCACGGAGACGTACAGCATCCAGCTCGCCTCTCGTGTCTCCAGAGAACAAAGCTCGCCCCACTCTGCCAGACTCGGGGCTCATGTGTTACCTATCTACCTGCAGCCTACAACACTAGTGAACTTTGGACGACTTCAGAGTCCCGGCCGGGGTTAAACTTTAGCCAACGAGGGAGGTGGAAACGAGAGGCGTGTTTCATTCACAGGACCCTGGAACCTGACACCCCGTGGCCGCAGTGATAAGACGGCTCCGGCTCCATAGGTGTGAGAGACAGCCTGCAGATACAGACTCGAGGACAGAACGGCGGGGGAGGGGGGTTGTCAGAAGCCTGAGAGATTACGGGGGGCAACACGGACAGATAGGTGTGCGAGGCCACAGAAACTGGCCCGAGACTCAGTAGCTCACGCCCGCTCGATGTGGGCTGGGGCAGGTCACAGCCCCGGGTCCTCAGGAGCCTCACGGATACATTTCTCATTTTGAATGATTGAAACTCTCCCTTGTTTCTTTTGTTTCCAGAAGACTGGAATCAGTCATGAATGTTGTCCTCGTCTGGAGAGATTCACCCACAGTTTTGTGTTATATTATGATTGTGTTATATCTGTGGTTATATTTGTTTTGTTCTTACACTGAGACCTGTGAAGCCACAAATGACGGGGCGGTTCAGATGCATTTCCTTTCTTCTTCTTGAATGGCTGTCCATGGTCTCAACACCATTTATTAAAAATCCCGTCTTTTCCCCCACCCGTGTGGAGCACAATTTTAATCACAGAGTAAACATACTCCGCGTGTGTTTATTTCTGTACTTTCTATTCTGGGCCACTCTCCTGTCTGTTCTTGGGCTGGTATTAACTGCTTGAACTGTGAAGGCCCCTTAGATATTTTAATATCCAATAAGGTTCTTCATCTCCTCTTTTTTCCCTCCTGTTTTTAGAGCTCTCATGGTATTTTCGTCCGCTTGGTCTGCCATAACAAAAATACCACAGACAGGGTGGCTTATAAACAGAAATTCATTTCTCATGGTTGTGGAGGCTGAAAGTCTGAGATCAAGGTACCAACAGATTGTGCGTCTGGTGGGAGCCCCTTCCTGGCTCATGGCTGTCCTCGCTCTGTGTCCTCACGCAGCAGGAGGCTAGAGGGAACGTTCTGGGGTCTCTTCTCTTGGGGCACTGATCCCATTCACGGGGTCCCATCCCCATGAGCCTCAAAGGCCTCATCTCCCAATGGCATCCCATGCTGGGAGGTAGGTTTCCACTTACGAATTTTAGGGGGCAGGGGACAAAAGCATTCCGTGCAGAGCACAAGGCCTTTGCTGTCTACCTTTGAGAACTTTAGAACAAATTTGTCTAAATCCAGTAAACACCCAAGCCAATGGAGGGCGCATGTGGAATGAGTGAAGGAGAATTGAGGTGGGGACGAGTCCCTGCTCTGGTACTGAGCATAGACACTCTAGAAACTCAGGAAGCACTTTAGCGTCTCTGGGTCTGCATTCTCATTTGTAGATGGAGCACTGAAGAGTAGACTTAGGAATCAGACCGACTGGGGTCTGTGACCTCGGGTAAGTGACGTCTCCTCCCTGAGCCCGCACCTCCTCGCCTTGAAACAGGGTTAGCAGCAATGCCATGCTCTCAGTGAGTGGAAAGAAGAGAAGGTAGTAGCTGTGTGCTTGGGGAGGTCATATAGTCATGTAGAACCTGCAGCCAGGATCTAACCAGCAGAGTAAGGGTAGAAACAGCCAAAAGGCGATCAAAGTCTCAGTTTATTAGTGGGGCTAGCTGCCCAATAATCCTGAATTTCAGGGTTTTCTGGTGAAGCTGGATTAGAGACCTTGTCTGAGGCCTTGGGCCGAGTGAGGGGGCACAGGTGGCATGGCGGGCTCGGGACCTTCTTACTTGACCACTGCTGGCCAAAGAAAGAAGGCCCCTGAGAAAATGGTGGCCTGTAGGCTGCCTCTCAAAGTCCTGACCCAGAGGTTCTCTCTGTTGAGCAGGGAATATGAGAGTCCTGGCCCTTCCTGCACTTTCTCGAGGTAAGGATGAGCTAGCCTGGGCAGCCCTGTCCAGTGAGTGTCACTTTCCTGCCAACCATGTGGTCACTGCTGTAGGGGACGAGCTGACAGGGGTATCGAGGAACTCAGGAAGGGTTGTGCCAAGAATCCACTGTCAATTAGAGGGATGTGAAAATGCTGCTCAAGCAGGGACAGGAGCTGAGGGTTCCCTTCTAAGATGGTTGTGCCTGCGGTGATGAAAATGACCGTTAAACCATTGCGAAGAGCTTGGGCTCAGGGTATTTGCAAGTCTGGCAATCGGATGGTTCCAGGAAACCTGTTGGATGAATATCCTTTACAGCCCCTGGCTCAGACACAGTCTGCCTTGCTTCCATTTCCCTTGAATGGTTGGAGTATCAGTTCCTGTTGAAAGTTTGTGAAAGCAGGACGCCTGGGTGGCTCAGTCAGTTAGGCCACTGCCTTCAGCTCAGGTCATGATCCCAGGATCTTGGGATCAAGTCCTGCATGCCCACCCACCCCCCACCCTGCCCCCGAGGTCCTTGTTCAGCGGGGAGCCTGGTTCTCTCTCTGCCTCTGCCTGCCACTCTGCCTGCTTGTGGGCGCGCGCTTTCTCTCTCTGACGAATAAATAAATAAAATCTTTTTTTTTTTTTTTAAAGAAAGTTTGTGAAAGCAAGATCTGGAACTTTATAGTGCCAGAATACCTATGAGTTGGTGATTTAAATGAAAAGCAACAGGATGCCTATTTTTGGAACGATTACCCTGCTGGAAGGGAGTCCTTTCTCCTCACGGGCCCTCCTCTCCTCTGGCTTCCATCGCTGCCCTGGGGCTCCTCCTGCTTCTGACAAGCCACAGCCTCCTTCGAATCAAAGAGAAGGAGCTGCCACAGGCTGGTTGGGGGTGCAGCCAGGCCAGAGGGTTTGATCGAAGGTACAGCAACGAGTTTTCCTAGGAACCATCAAGGGGCTGTTTCCAGAGAAGGAGACAAGTAGGAGGTCGAATTGCTGCTTCTTTCCTCTGATGATAAAATGGACAAATGAACAGTGGTGTGTACAGTTACAAAACTTCAAGACTGGCTTCTTCTCCAACTGTAAGCCAAGATGCCTGCTGCCAGTGCCTTGAAGGTGGTTACATGCATGGATAGATACTCGAAGACGCTCACGTGGTGGGAGAGAGTGCTGCTTCCCGAAGCTCTGCAGTCCTGCCGCGTGTTCTGGAATTGAGGGGTGAGTTAGGCAGGTCACTGGGGAAAGAAAAGCTGCTGGCAGAGGGACAAGCATGTGCAAAGACCATAGCACAAGAACACACTTGGCCTACTAAAGGCATGTCAAGAAGACGTGTGGGTCTGGGGCACAATAGGCAAGGGGGGGGAGTGGCAGAGATGGTCAGGAAAGGCGTTAGGACAGAGACCATTATAATCATCCAGCGTGCTATAAAAACTCAAGATACCCTCACACCACCCCATTGGTATTTCATGTTGACTTTTAGGAGCTCTGGTTTCTTCACTGAAAAACACTATTGAAGTTCAGACCCTCTCTGGGGAGTCTGTTTGAGGAGAATGAGAGAGCATGCCTTTAAAGAGATGTTTCTTACCTGGGAGATCCAACAGGAAAATAGCTGGGCCTCACGGGGCTCAGTAATCTTCAGACAGTTGAAGCTGCTAAAATACGGTGCTGCCCCTCTTGGCCACCGTGATGAGCTTGGGTGAGGCGAGAGAGTTCCTGATGGTTCCATGAGCATGACTTCACGTAGGAGTCAGGCAGGAAAGGCCCTGGCAGTAGTTTTGAGTGTTAAAGATGTCAAATAATAAAGTAAGTGGTGGCAGAGCTTTTCCTCCTTGCTCTGAGTCATGACCCTTTTCCCCCTTTGGGTGTCGAGAATGCTTCATCACCTCTTTACCTCCTCTTTCTCCATCTAGTCAAATGCCAGCTGTGGGAAACCATACAACTTTCACTCTCGAATATGGTGGCAGGTGGCAGCAATGGTGTCTCCCATTCCCTGTGTTATTCTTACAAGTTGACCATGACACTCCTCCCATGGGGTGGTGGAGTGTGTGCTCTCTCCACTGGAACTTCCACAGACCTTTTGATTGCCTCAACCAAGAGACTATAGTAGAAGAGACACCACATGACTTCCGAGACTAAACAAAAAAATAGGCATGTACTTCTCCCTTCTTCTGTGGGGACACTCACTCTTGGTGAGCTGCCATTCTGTGAGAAAGCCCAAACAAGCCCAGGCAGAGAGATGCCAGGAAGAAACCCCCCATAGCTGTCCTAGTCAACAGCCCTGCAGAGGTCTTAGTCAAATGCCAGCATTAACCATGCATATGTGACTATAGCTGCCTTCAGATGCTTCCATCCTTGGCTGTTTAGTTACCCCTGGCTTCCGGGTCATAACTGATACTCCAAGCATTGTGAAGCCATGTTCTCTCCAAATTTCTGAGTCACTTAGTTCAAGTCTCTACTTAAATAATACCTCCTTGGAGAGCATTTCTTTGACCCGCTTTGTCTAGAATGTTGTTTTTTTCAAAAATTGAGATATAGTTGACATATAACATCATATTAGTTTTAGGTATAATGATTTAATATTTGTATGTATTGCTAAAGGATCACCTCAATGAATATAGTTAACATCCATCACCACAAATAGTTACAAAATTTTTTTCTTGTATTGAGAACTTTTAAGATCTACTATCTTAGCAACTTTAAAATACACAATACAGTATTATTTTTTCTTTTTAAATTTTAAAATTCCACTTTAGTTAACCTACATGTTATATTAGTTTTAGGTGTACAGTATAGTGATTCAACACTTCTATACAACACCCGGTGCTCATCACAAGTGCACTCCTTCATCCACATCACGTATTTCACCCATTCCCAGCCCCCACCTCCCCTCTGGTAACCATCAGTTTGTTCTTTATAGTTAAGAGTCTGTTCCTTGGTTTCTCTCTCTTTGCCCTTTGCTTGTTTTTGTTTGTTTCTTAAATTTCACATATGGTATTTGCCTTTCTCCAACTGACTTTTTCACTTAGCATAATACTCTCCAGCTCCAACCAAATCATTGCAAATGGCAAGATTTCATTCTTTTTGATGGCCATGTAATATTCTATTGTGTAAAATACCTTATTATTGACTCTCATCACCACGCTGTCCACGGCATCCCAGGACTTACTTATTTTATAGCTGGAAGTTTGTATGTGTTGACCACCTTCACCTATTTTGCCCTAAAATGTGATTATTTTCTATCCTCTTCTTTTTTTCCTTTATAGGACTTAATCTGGTAAGAATACGTATTTGTTGGTTTCCACTGCAGGCCTCCCACAGTGGAATGTAGGGATGTTGGTATTAGGCAAGTGCCTGTACATATTAGATAGATATCTGTGCAATAAATTTTTGTGGAATAAAGCTTGATGTTTACTACTAGTTAATTCTCCCAGAGTTGTGTCGGACATTGGTAAGCAGCCCCAGCACTCTCTGCCCTAGAGCCTGGATTGTGGCTCAGAATACATCTTAACACAGTCATTCATTACTGATCTGAATTAGCAGACATTAAGCCTGGTTTCTATACTTCATCTATAGCATTAATTTTGACATGTTCATTTATTTTATTGTTGTTATTTGGGTATGTCCAACAAGACACTAGATACTCTCTGGGGCCACAGACTGAGTCACATATTATTTTTAGAACATAGTAGAAGTTCAAAAATCCTAGATTAATTGCAATATTTGTAATAAGCATCAGATCAACCCTTTGCCAAGGTAGAAGGAGGACTTAAGCAGCATGTGATTCTGAGGTTTTCCAAGGTAAGAGGTTAATAGTTTGCATAGCAGTACAAGAAATTTTGAAGACTGAATGAAAGGAAACTACTTCCCTGTGGGTACAGTGGACAAAAAAGTCAGTTCTGATGCCAGAGATTTAGGGTTCCTAGGATTTGAAAAGTTAACCTTTTCACCTAACCCCCCACAAAGCATCCAGACCTTCATTTGCACCATATGCTTGCTTTTGGTATGATGTGGGGCAAATGGAATTTCTATAGGGCCAGGCCGAGAAGCAGGGTCAGGCTTGGGGTGAGGGAAAAGGGGAATGGAAAAGTGACAGCTGTAATGCATTCCTCCAGACTTGAAGATCAAAGGGACCCAGTTGACAGATTTTGCTGGGAATGGGTGATCTGTTTTAGGAGAAATGAGATCTGGGATAATCCTCAACCTGGAAGGCCCTGACATCCTGGGTGGATTTTGGGTCAAGACATTGTCAAGAGAAGCATGTTTTCATGGCTGTCATTTGATGGCCTCACTCATGCCAAGTGTTTTTAAGACAGGAGAAATATGTCCTAATTGGTTATGAATGCAATCATTTTTGCTTCAGGACATGCATAATCAAGAAGAATATCCTCTCTGAAACCGAGGATGAATACCATTTTTTGGAAAGAGCTAGTTTCAACAGAAATTACCATCACACACAGAGACATCATCCATCCCTGTGACGAATACATCTGTCCATCAGAAACAACCCAAACTATGAAAAGAAAACAAAAAGTTATGCCAGTGGGATGAGCTCGAATATTTACCCCTCCTGTATCTCCTCGTTGATAAGTTACAAAAAGATATACAGATCAATGAAACCATTTTCTTCCCCACAGAACTGTTGGAATAAAACAAGAACAATGATCCAGGCCCTATGGCTACCCTATGGCTGCAGCTGGAAGGGTTCCTTAGCATGTGGGCATTTGGAGGGATGCTCTCTTAAACTTAGGAGTCAGGTCTAGATGGCAATGCTTAGGTTAGGTAATGACTTTACCTCAAGTAGGCTCAATAAAAATCAGGCAGTGAATGCTATCAAAATCAAGCAGTTTATATTGACATAAAAATTGGAATATATCTCTTACATCTCTAGTGTGTGATCCTTTCTCCTAGACTGATTCTGTGTGTGTGTGGCAGGCTGTGGTGGCGCAGGGGGAGAAAATGGGGATATTGAGAGGAATCAGAATTGCTATCCTGGGCCTTTTCCAGAAATTGCTGTAAGTCTATAAAATGCTGTGTGGCAGAAATTTGTTTAGGTTCAAGTAAATAATTATTAAATTTGTTTTGCACAATCTAGGGAAAATTCAATGATGTCCTTTCAAATAAGGTCTTGTGTACATTTTGAGGAGGGTGATTATGTTTGAGATTCTCTAATTTTGGCAAGTTGATCAAGATGAGTTTATCTTCTGGTGGTCTTCAAGATGATTTCAGTAGCTTTCTGACACAGAAAAAAGAGGATTACAAAGCTTTTCATCCATATTTACTCCCCAGCATGTGAAACGCCCATCAAATTTTCCAGGTGTTTTTTCAGAATTTCAAAATAGAGATTGATGGGCAGATGAGTCTCTTCTCCCCGATGCTCTTTGGTACTTCTTACTTTTCTGAGTCTCCCTCCATGACTTCTGTTCTTCTGTTTACCTTTAACAGCCCACACCTGTGACTCTCATGGGAGGATTTTCTGTATTCTTCTGGAGCTACTTCCCTCAATTCTCCAATGGTTGAGAACCTTAAATTGCCAGGGGTTTACACTTACCTCCTTCCCCTCCCCAGCCTGGGTCACTTAGCCTTTGCATCATTGCAGGGATAAGAAAGCCAACCCTGAGGTGCAGTTTCTACTCCAGGCATGCATTGAGATCAGGCTAAGGGTGGGACTACCTGAAACTGTCCCCGCCCAGCTTTGTAGCTCCCTCCTTCCTTCCTCTCTCTTAAGGGCACTTCCTAAGTGAATTACTCCAATGAGAATCTTCATCTCAGGGTCTGCTTCTGGGGAACCCATTACCTCCCCCACAAAGTAATGTGATAATTAAATGAGATGACTGTATGTAAGCACTTATCATAGTGCTTGGCCATAATATATATATGAAAATGTGAATTATTATTATTATGACCCTCACAGCAGTTTTCTGGACTCTGGTAGATTGGGTCAAGGTTTGGAATATCAATTCAAATGATGGCATTATGATGAAACATTTGAATAAGATTGAAAGAGCATGTGAAAGCTCATCCTAACATACCAAGGCCTCACCACTCAGGCTGTCTACAGAAATGTAAGCAAAATTAGAGCAACAGTAACTAGTAGTACAGAATTTGCTGGGGAGGTAGTCCAAATTATTATTGTCATTAAAGATTGGTAAACCCACTTCCGTAAGAATTGAAAATGTCAAATATTTGGCCATTAAGTATGACTACTTATTTTTAAAGAAATATCTGCGATCCATAGAGTAAAAGGGCATTGTAGCAGTGGTGACAGTGAAGTCCCCACATCCCAGTGGGGGCAGGGCTGAGGGAGAAATCACAATGGTCTGAACACTCTCCGTCTGATGAATTAGGAGGTGTTGCTCTTGATTTACCACCCAGGGTGGTAGACTAGGAAACTAGGACAAAGGGAAGTTTCATATTCGAGTTGATAGGTTCCAGAGAATTCAAGAGTCGTGAAGACTCTGAAAGTCTCCCAGGACAGTTTGAACAATCTATCCAATTTGTACTAGCACGTTACTCTTTCTTTAGACCTCACGTGACATAAAATGAGTGTGCATGCCAGATCACTAGGGAGTCTTTAAACGCAAAACATCAGGAATGTTGGTGTTCAAGGGGCTCTTGAGAAGCCATCTTTTTTTTTTTTTTTAAGATTTTATTCAGTTTTTTTTTTTTAAAGATTTTATTTAATTATTGGACAGACAGAGATCACAAGTAGGCAGAGAAGCAGGCAGAGAGAGGAGGAAGCAGGATCTCTGCTGAGCAGAGAGCCCGATGCGGGGCTCGATCCCAGGACCCTGGGATCATGACCTGAGCCGAAGGCAGAGGCTTTAACCCACTGAGCCACCCAGGCACCCCAAGATTTTATTCAGTTTTTTGACACAGAGAGAGAGATCACAAGTAGGCAGAGAGAGAAAGGGAAGCAGGCTCCTCTCTGAGCAGAGAGCCTGATGCAGGGCTGGATCCCTGGACCCTTGGATCATGACCTGAGCCCAAAGCAGAGGCCTAACCCACTGAGCCACCCAGGTGCCCCTTGAGAAGCCATCTTGTTCCCTTGTCCTTCATGAGGGTCACATGACACAAAATGCCAGAGGCAGAGGGAGACGATGAACTCATACCAGTATGCAACAACTTCCACTATCCGGAGCGCCTCATAAAACCCCTCAGGTGTCAGGGAGGTAAGTCCCATTTCTTTTCTGATGGGCCAGAAGACAGCCAGGCTCTGGGCTGGGTCGGAATGTTTTGCGCCCCCCCCCCTTTTTTTTTTTTAAAGACTTGAGTTCTTCAGAATCGTTTCAGTGGAGTGCAAGGAAGGATTTTCATCACTCAGTCCACTCACGAGTGAGTTCTCATACATGTCCATCAGCTCAGAGGTTTTGATTCTATCTGGAGTGAGTCCTAGAATCTGTTTTTTTTTTTTAGATCTCGACCCCAAGGTGTGTGCAAAGTGGTTCGTTGGCAGTGCCCCCGAGTGAGAAGTGGCTGGTGTTCCCATCAGCAGTGGGACTGGAGAGTGAGATGTGGATGCAGCCCCAGGAAGCCCAGGACTGGATGCACAGGGTTCTGTGGCTACAGTGTGCAGATAGGTGCAAATTATGTAATGATCACATGCTTGAAACAATGGTGTATATAAGGATGGCCACACACGTAATTGAACATATTATGGGACTGGATAATATGGAAGGAGGAGGGCCTTGTAGGGCTGAAGCTGATCATGCTAAGCCCTCAGGGGCACTGAGGAGCCTGGTTATCTAGACTCTTTGCATCCAAAAAAAAAAAAAAAGTTGGCTGGAAGGAATGAAAAAGAAAGTGCTCTAAATGAATCAGAGGCTCAGCCAAGTTTGGCCTTGGGGTAGTGCCGCCCTTATTCCACAGAGACGGGGTGGCCCAGGGAGGGGGAAGCGTCTTGGAAAGTTCTATACCCTTGTCCATGCCCCCACTACCTGTTTTTTTGATCTAGCTTTTTTTTTTTTTTTTACTTTCCCATAGCTCTTATTTTCTAATTTTTGTTTATTTTATTATTATTTTCTAGTTTTTCAATGACTGTCGTGAGGCAGTAAGCAGCAAATAAGCAAGCACTTGTTTTAAGAAGAATGAGGAAAAGCCCACATTGTTCTATGCTTTAACACACACACATTGTTGTTCTCCCTCAGAT
The DNA here is from genome assembly GCA_004024625.1 of Mellivora capensis. NCBI lineage: Eukaryota > Metazoa > Chordata > Mammalia > Carnivora > Mustelidae > Mellivora > Mellivora capensis. Next base: position 1,146 of record PISX010001995.1, on the reverse strand, counting down.
TTCTAACCTCGACGGTCACAGGTTCATAGACTGAGTGCTTTATGCGGCAGACACTGTGCCGAGCGTTTTACTTTAATAGTCTAATTTAATCTGCACTCAAACCTCAGATTTCCGTTTTAGATGACCAAAGTTTAGAGAGGTTGTGGATCTTTTCACACAAAGGTTAAGCTTAACACCCTCTGGGGAAATACCCATTCTGACCGGAACTACCATGAATCATCCAATCAAAGGGATGTTTCTTTTCATTAGTTTGGGAGGGAATAAAAAAAGATACCCAAACTTTGGTTGTGTCAACCTTTTTTGTTTGTTTGTTTATTTATTTGACACACAGAGATCACAAGTAACCAGAGAGGCAGGCAGAGAGAGAGCGTGGGGAAGCAGGCTCCCTGCTGAGCAGAGAGCCCGATGCGGAGCTGGATCCCAGGACCCTGAGATCATGACCCGAGCCGAAGGCAGAGGCTTAACCCACTGAGCCACCCAGGTGCCCCTGGTTGTGTCAACCTTAAAAATAAAATAGCCAGTGATTTTATTAGCAAAATGTGTATATTCAAGAATAGCAGAGGACTTGCCATTCAGCACGTGCAAGCTCTGAGGAACCACAGGCAAGTTGGGAGAGACAAAGGAAAGGCCAGTTTTTTGTAATTTTTAGGAGGAAATTGAAGAGCGTTGTTTTATTTGTTCACTTATTAAAAGATTTATTTATTTATTTATTTATTTTTTGTGACTTAGTGATTTATTTTTTTCAAGATACAAATGGCTCTCTTTGAGTATTAACATTATTTTATAATTTATATTAATAAAACAGTAATCATGGTTTTCCACTAGCTACTTGAAACACATAGGGTCATATCAGAATTTTTTTCTTTTTTTTTCATTTTTTAAAAAATATTTTTTTATTATTATTTTTTATTTTTTTTATTCTTAATTTTTATTTTTTTTTATAAACAATTTTTTATCCCCAGGGGTACATGTCTGTGAATCGCCAGGTTTACACACTTCACAGCACTAACCATAGCACATACCCTCCCCAATGTCCATTACCCCACCCCCGTCTCCCAATCCCCCTCCCCCCAGCAACCCTCAGTTTGTTTTGTGAGATTAAGAGTCACTTATGGTTTGTCTCCCTCCTGATCCCATCTTGTTTCT